>JAOUZG010001509.1:211649-242536 GCA_026289955.1 Argiope argentata | reverse complement strand
TATATATATATATATAGATAGATAGATAGATAGATAGATAGATAGATAGATAGATAGATAGATAATATTAGAAAAACAGAAATTTTAGGAACGAAACAAATAAGGAGACTACATAAAGAAATAGACTACATAAACTTCATTTTTTGAAATTTGTCATTTTTTTTCTAATCTCTTCCAATTCTTTTTCAAAAGAAGTGCTAGTACTCAACCTTTTAAAGCAGATATATTTCTATAAAAACTCACATTACACTACTGTCTTTTTCTTAATTTATTTTGCTATTATTCAAATATTCTTGAGGAAATATTGCCTCATCTTTCTTTGGTTTTATGGAGAGTGATAATATTAAACTTGTGTTATAGAGAAAGATATGTTAACTTAACAATTAATCAGGGACCCTTTTAGCAGAAAAAAAAACATTTGTCATTCGAAAGCCACGGGATGTGTTTTCTCTTGACGAGCAGTACTCCAGTCCTCTCTTAAAACCCGGTGGCGTACCGGCAGGGCTTCGTTGCGCGCTCAAAACACACAAGTCGACCCTCGGGGTGGGCAAGGTCGACCCCGCCTTTCATCCCTTCAGTGGGTTCGATACACTGAGGACGAAGCAGGTCTGGAGAACAAAATACTGGGGATACCGCGTTTGGCTAACCACCTAATCGGAACATAAGCCTTTCACCCCTTGGCTCCCCCGTTAAGAAAACAGGTAAGGACACTGTGGACCTTGGCCCACATGGGCTGTCATGCCACTGAGTTTAGCTTTTGCGTGCACTCTTATTTCTCAGGGCTTCTAAGGGCCCCCTTCTCTTTCCCCCAGGAAAAAAATAGCTAATTTTTAAATCATCAGAACTAGATTGAGTTATGGATCAGAAAGTCATTGAATTCTAATAAGCTGGAGAAAACTAAAATTACCCAATATCAGTTTATTCAGAAATTCTACCAATACTATATGATCTATTATAATTTCCCAATGGTATTCAGGGTTTAGAATAAGAGCTAACATGCAATATTCGATAGATTAAATAATTTCAGGTTGATCGGAAAGCAGAACACAATTTTATTTCTACTCTTATGCCTAGACGATCCTTGAATTTCTCGAATAAAGACGTGTTTTTTTTTTCAAAGATTTATTTAAATAAAAAATAATTACTTATGATTTTAAAACGGATTAAAAATATAAAATATTCCTACTAGCCTCAAACAGACCTCTTGACGGTTCTCGACCCATGCAGATTGCTTTCAATATTTGCATTTGTCAGTTATAAAGATTCAAAATCACAAACTTTCAGAAGAATATTTTTTCAATGAAGGAAATATTATTTGAATTTTATTTGAAAGAGATGAAATATTCATTTATTTTATATCTTTGAGATAATTTCTTGGCTTGGCTTCCTCTGTTAGACTAAAAATATACAACCAAAGAAAAATTTATACCAATTTTGCAAATAAACAAATAAGAAAGCGAGTTATTTTTGCCTTCTCATATAGTTTTAAACTGTGTTTAAAGTTTCAAGGTCATAACTCAGTTTTCAATCGGAATCTCAGAAGTTTAAAATCCTTCTTAGTCTGTGAAGTGTAAAATCATTCCAATATTTGAAACGGAAAGTCATATAGAGCAGAAAGCGAGTTAAAATTAAATAAATTTTAAAAAATAAATATTTCTAAATTTTCTTCTTTAAAAACCCGTTCTTTCAAACCTCTAACGTTCGAATAATCATATAAATTATATAAAAATTGAAAATGAGTCTATCTATTTCTATTTTGATACTATAAAAAATATTTTTATAGTTAATTAAAGTGTGTTACAAGTCAATTGGTTAAAATAAAAATTGTTTTTACCTCAGAATCATCCAGGAAAGTTTCTAATATAGTAACGGTGTACTTCAGATTTCTAAGGGATAGACAAAAAAAAAAATCGTTTCAATAAATCTGTTGAAAACGACAAAAGAAAATACTTTTTTCACAGATAACTTTTTCATGTTTCTGTTTTTTTTTTAATTATTTTTTTCTGAATCTTTTATAAATTATTACCATAATATGGAATCTTGAAATGCACTTTTCCCTTATTTTCAACCAAGAGACATAAATACTAAAAACCAATTTTAAAAATTATTTGATAAATGATAATCAAATTCTGAAGTTATTAAAATACCATGTTGCCATCAAAAATACAAATACTAATTTCATTCTTGTCGAGTTTCATAGAATGAGTAAAAAAAAATCTAATAAAAGATAATATTTTACCCTCAGAAATATGAAAGTAATTCTATTAAAATCCGCAAAAAGTTATTGATACAAAAATTATAAGTTCCATATAGAAATTACGCTGAAAAAGTTCACATCTCAGTTTTGATGTAGAGAGTAATATTATTCATATATCGGTATCTGAAATATAATGAGTACCAATGGAAGCACTGTAATTCGACCTTCTCGTATGTATTCATAAAATTGTGCTTTTTAAACTAAATACGTAGAGCACTGAAGAGAATTCATATCTTGACTTTTCCCCTTTGACTATAGCTTCCAAAATGGCACAAATTATGCTTCAGATACTATTTATTAGAAACAAGCGAATCAACAGTGAAACAAGCATTTTTCCATTTTACTCATGCGATCTTTATTCTCTTTATTCTCAACTTGCGATCTTTATTTTCATTTCCTTCGGAAACTTTCAGATGAAGAGCGATTATGTAAACTGTCGCTTCGGAAGATTCCATTACATAAATAGATAGTAAGGATATAGGGCACAAAAATACGACAAGAAAAATTTAATGAAAGCTCTCTCTTCCATTTAGAATTCATGGTTTCAAAACGATTATATATATGACGTAAAAATGCCTTTTTAAAAGGAGCGCTTCCGAATTTACACTTGTAGTAGTACCAGGGTATTTTTCTCTCCCGCATCGACCTTATATCCTTTCAAACAGGTTAATATCTCTTGAATTTATCTCAAGCAGTTCTTTCAGAAGGCTCAGTCCATTTTTGCACCATCCCTCCTGCCATCACGATCTAACTCATTTCCTGGCATCGCATACAAAAGTCAAGTTCATTTTCCTGTTATCATCACTAAGAGGATGGTCCTATTCCGAGGACGGAATTTCAGATAAGTCTGTCGTCGAAGTTGAAGTTGAAGTTGATTAAGTTTATGATAATGCCTCAATCTGTGAGATTTTGTGATGGAGAAATAAATAGAGCTAGGAGCAATAAAATTAACAATGAACTTAAAGAAAAATAATAAAACATTACATGAAAAAGAAAAAGAAATGTTTAAAGCAACCCTCTCACAGCTAAAAAAAATTCTTGACAAATATTCCAAATACATGAAGATATAAGATTTTCGAACGTGGAGGCCAAGACGACTTACAGACACAGAAGTAAGAGTACTAGTGCAAGAGATCAAATCTAATCCATTTACTGGTGCAGTTAAAATATCTCTAAGCAACCCACAAAGTTGAAGTAAAGAAGTAAGCGCAAGCGCCGTAGGGAGGAATCTTCAAGAATATGGGTTACAAGAGTGGATTCCACGTAAAGAAATCTTTCATCACGAAATCGAGTCAGAAGAAAGGTCTGATGTTTGCCTGAGAGTACCTTAATATCTCAGGCTTATGGAGCACCTTAATATCTAAGATATTAATGGAGTACCTTAATATCTAAGAATTTAGTTTTTTGCAGTAAAATTTTATTAAGTGAGGAGAGAGAAAAAATCTGAATTATTTGGTACACAGAAGCTTGCAAAAATATGGAAACTAAAATATAAAGAATTCATTATATATAAGTATTCAGTTAAGAGAATTAAACGTAGGGATGCATTCGTTGTAAATGAATGGCTACTCCATCGTGTTAAGACTTTGAGCCATCTCCACAGTCACCGGATCTATATTTCATTTAAAATTTATGGACAAATTTTTTTAAAAAATGTAAGCCAAAGAATCATTTTTAATAATAAAGAGTTGAAATAAATAACATGTAATCCCTCCCGAACCAACAAACAAACTTGTCACAGCCATGTCTAGATGATTAAAGGCTGTTATAAAATCCAAAAAGACTGCAAACAGAATATTAATATATCAGGTTTTAATGTTTTACTCTGTATCAGTGCTCTTTGTTTACTTTATTAGCGCGTGCATGAAATCCGATGCTTTTTTGTTTTTGTTTTAGTTGAATTATTTCTTTTTGTCTTTTGAATTAACTAAACTTTACAAGTCGTTACATCCTGCCTGATTAAGTTAGCAATTGTATTTATCTCCTTTATATTATAAGTTAATAAAATATTTGAAATAAAACATTTTTTTTTATCAATCTTGGCGTTTACTTTCTTTTAACTTTGACTGTATATATCCGGATCCCAGGCTCCGTTTGTGTCCCATCAGGTTTTGATTTCCACAACCATACTTTAGGCTTCAAAAATTATATTGTTCATTCCAAACTTTACTAGCTATCAAAATAGAGAAATCAAATCTTGCTTCAAAACTGAATTTTGAACCATTTTTTTCCCGCTCTTCGCATTTTCATTAAATACCTTTCATTAAACATTAATCATTTGCATTATTAAGTCATCGAAGTGTTGATTATTTAAAAGGACAATATTAATAAATTCATGAAAATCTTCATTCCAAAACCACAAAAGGTTGGCATGCATCAAAATCTGTAGAAACATTTATCGGATCAATGAAATGATCCCTTTTCTTATTCGAGAAAATAGGAATTAATTGAAATTCTGCACTGATTAATTCGGCCATTAATTTGATCTCTATGAAAGACATGACTCTTTAAGTAATGAGATTTTCAACACCAAGTTACTATAAATAATGATTTCTAAACGTCCTAGAATTCTGCAGCGATAATGGTTTCGAAATACTTCTCTTACACGGACGATGAAATTGAGAGTTCTTGCTTAGTTCTTAATTTCACAGATTGTTGCAACGGTAATATGATTATAATAAAGTAGAAAGAGCAAACCGGAATTCTGGCAGAGAGGTAGCGCGTCTTCCTCATGTTTTGGGGGTCCCGGTTCGGGCATGATTATTCTTCTGTGCACTATTTGTGAGATGTGGGACTGTGCAGATAAAATCGTACTCTTGGCCCTAGTTGACGCTATTCGAAACAAGACCCTCGTATATTTGACTTAAAATCTGCTGATGTATCAGCAGGGCTTGTCAATAGCAAGTGCCATAAGTAGTAACAACAGCAGAACGAGTGAGCACGTGATTGTTGCAGGGGAAAGAATGAAATGGGTGACCGAATTCTGTCACTGTTGTTTCAGCGATATCGCAACCACTCGCTTTGGACATTACCACTAGCGCTTATTTCATAGGGGTCTCCACAGAGAACAACTAATTAGACTGAGGAGACAGTGTTATATTTGTTACTTAAAAATACAAATTCAAGAACGCAAGCTATAGTGCAGCCTGTTCTGTTTTCCCATTGCAGAACCCAGATTTATGTACTTGGAAAACGCATATATTCATATTTTCACACAGCCCTTCAGTTGACCAAGAAAGGTTTCGCATAATGGTATCCACGACAGCATGCAACTGATCGCAGTTTTCCTTGATTTGCATTGTTCACTGATGAGCTGTTTTCAAGAAACTTTCAGCTGTCATAACGCCTACGTATGGTCGATGTTTAACCACGGATGAGACGCAAGTAAAGAGGCGATTTATGGTAAATGCTTTAATTGTTGTTGGGGGGGGATTACTTAATCGAACCTCTCTGCTTGCTGATAGTCCGGGAGGTACAATTTCTTTGCTGTTTTGTGGGCAAGTTTTACTGCAACTGCCAGATCATAGTTAAGCTTCTACGCATTTGCGATCGTTAATATAGCAAGATATAATACCAACACAATTGGATTATTGCCATTTGGTTCTTCATAACTACTTAGAAGTCATATTTGGTCAGCAGTGAATCGGGTGTCCGAAATCTTGGATAATGTTTGGTCTTTTATGGGCCGAAAATGTGAGGCTTGCATCACATCACGAGGAGGTACTTTGAACAGATTCTTTAATCTAAATGTAGCTGACTGTGTTACTTTTAAAGTGCATTGAGAAATAAGCGGCATATTCCCCTGCGATTTATAATTTTTTTTCTCCTTTCTTGTGCTGCATACTTCTCCGCTTGCGCACCTGGCTTTGGACTTAGTTTTATTATGCAATTCAGAGTCGTATATACACCTCTTCTCTCCCAGTTTTTGTATACCGAATGACTTTGTGTCCTGTATAATTTAATTTGATTTGTGTTACAAATCATTAGTTATTTTCTCACCTGCAAGATGCTTTGCAATTCTTTCTGCATCGCTCGAGGATTTCCTGGTCTTCCGAAGAAATCGTACATTTCTCATCTGAAATAAATCAAAGTGATCATTGATCCAAAATTCAAGCATTGGATACTTCTTCTCAAAATATAATACGAAATCTCTAATTGAGATTATTCCTTCCTGAATTAAATTAATCAAATTAATAACATGTCTCAAGATTTCTTCTTTAATTTTTACTCTTCTATTTAGAATTTAATTTTTGGTAATTTTGAAACTCGGTGTAGATTTTCAATCTACGGATTAGATGTCGAAATCCCAAGCCTGGATTTCATAAAAGTTATCATTGTAGAAACTGACCTACGCACCTTTAACCCGTCAGGGAAAAACGTCATCAACTTTTTGGAATGAAAATTTTGAGAGATTTTATAGGTTCAAGTAGCACCATTATTAGAAATTCATTGCAAAATTAACCTGTTACTTATTGACCAACTAGATTAAATAGAATTTTGGTTTTTCCTTCTTAAGTGCTGCTGTAATAATTGGCGAAATGGATATCCCAGGCAATGTTATGGCATTATCATAATTGTAATTAATAAAAGTTTTAGATCTCATATTGTAGATATTTTATAAAAATAGAAGATATTTTTTATTTGAATTTTAAACTTAATTACTATTTTTCATAGAAATTTGAAGAATCTAAAGTAATTTTAAAGTCCGAAGGGATTTTAAGAAAAAATAATTCTCCAGTCATTCATGATAGTCAATCGCATCAATTCAAGATTCCAGTCATTTCAGCATAAAATATATGCTGATACTTGATTTAGGATAGTATTATTGGCAGAAAGACAGCTCGTGATGTTATCTATCTGCGTTAAAAGGAAAATTCAATAAAACGATGGACGGTGAAATGAATCAACTTCCAGAGCTCTATCTTCAAAAGTTCCACTCGAAATACAGTTATGAATGAACTTGGAAGATTTTATGTTTTGGAAATGCAATAAACTATTTAAGCATAAAAAACAATAATAACAACACATTTAAGAATTAATAGTAATAATAAATAAATAAGTTTGATAAATTTTAAAAAAAGGCTTCATCACATTTGATCTTGAGAATCTTTCTGATTCCTCATTGTTAATTTGCAATTTTTTCAATTAAAAAATATAATTTTTTAAATCTATTTCTACTTAAGTCAACCATGCATGGATCTTTAACACCGATTAGGGCAACGCAAATTTGTGAATTTTCTACGCTAGTTGGACTAATTCAGATTAGAAATATTTAATTTCCTTTATTCTGTTTTATTTTAATTCAATATACTTTAGTAGGAATCCGAAAAGTCAATTAATTAACAATAATTAATTTTAAATACATCGAACACTAAAAATATAACAGAATCATTTGAAATAATCAGTGGCCAATATGTTAAGCCTAATCTTATTAAAGTGAGGGGAAAACTGAATTTTTTACTTATTTGGCGGTGGGAAAATGAAGATTTTTGAGCAACATTTAACTTAGTTTTTCAGAAGTAAAAAAATAACCAAATGAATGAAATTATATTTGAAAAAAATTGTATCAGCATCAAGTATCTTTTATTACAAATTAAAAAAAAGGGTATTTGAATTTGAGTGGATGAATAAAAGGTATATTATTCACGACTGAAAATTTGAACGACCTATATACTCTAAAGAGGCAGAAAAACTGGTATAGTAGATCGTATGCACATAATGGAAGCGTTCAAACCAATCAGTGCAACATGGTGCTGCCGAAAGTGCGTATGTCTGAGGAGTCCGATTCTTGATGTTATTATGGAGGGTCATAAAGTGTTAAGTAATTTTTAACGAGAATTGATCATCGGCGCACGAGAGAGGGAGCACAGCATTCTTGAAGATGAGATTGAATTTGTATTTTTGTGCCCGAGCATTTCTAGGGTGTTAGGCAAATATCAGATTTCCGATAAAATTTCAAATCTCTGTCAACGGTGCGGCTTGAAAAAGGCCTTGATAGAACGGAATCATTGACGCTTGACAAGATTCATTACACGAGATAGACGTTCAACATTTCATCAAATTGCTGCGGATTTGAATGCAGGCCCGTCAACAAGTGTCTGTGTACGCACTAAGCAACGTAATCTAATGAATATGGACTTTATTAGCCGCAAATCATCTCGTGTACCATTGATGACTCGGCATAAAAAAACTCTGAACCTTACTTGGGAACTCAAGCCCCCCAACGGACCTTTAATGATTGGAAATCATTGTCTGTTCTGATGAGTCACGTTTCCAAGTATATCGGATAGATGGCAGTATACGGGTGTGGAGAAAACACCATGAATCTGTGGATTTCTCATGGTTACAAGGAACTGTCCGAGCTATCGAAGGCTCTGTGAGGGTAAGGAGCTTGAGCAGGTGGTGTGAAATGAGACCTTTGATGTGCGTAGACCTGAGCCATGACAGGGAAGTGGGGTTTTAACATCTTTTCTGACCCTCTACCTGCATTCACGTCCTGTGTGCCTTCTAACGGAGGTGGATGATTCCAACTGGATAATGCGCCACCCCAAAGGTCTATAGTCGAGAAGTGTTTTTCTGAATTTCTTTCCCTCTCTTAACCACCTAATTCTCTTGACATGAACATTATCAACCTTATCTGGGAAGTTTTGCAATGTTGTATTGTGGTGTCCTTAGGGGATCTTTACCACCTCACACTCCCATATTTATGTGGACTGGGCTGATAGAATCAAGGTGTGAATTGTCCAAAGAATGTCTTAACAAATTAGTTGAATCCATGCCACTCCGTTCCACCGAACAGCCCTTCTGTGAGCTCGTGGGGGCTGCATACGATATTAGGTTGGTGTACCAGTTTTTCTGGCTCTTCAGTGTATATATATAAAGAGAGCGTTGAACTAAATATAGAAATTGAATAACTCTTTATCTTGTGTAATCTTCAGGAAGAACCATATTTCAGGTCGGAACAATAATATATCTAACCTGATCATTTCGAGACTATTTAAAAAGAATTATGAAGTGATAAAATTCAGTGGGTAGGAATTTAGACTAGCGTTTAAAATATCAAAATATATGAATTTTTCATTATTTTGGAAAGTGTTGTTGTTGCGATTTTGAAGTGATGTTGTTGCGAAAGTAATGGTTTGGCACTGTCTCAAAATCAGTAGGTTTGGAGTCAGTGCCTTCACAGCCTTGTTGGGTGAGTGGTCAGCATAGGTTATGGCAGTCATTATTCATTTTGCGGATTTATTTTCTGGATACTTAAAGAAAATTATTGCCGGTTTCAGAAGAGATTAAGCGCTCTCGGCTATAGAAATAATCAAGAATACTTCTCTTAACATTATCTTTATCTAATGTAATGGTATTGCAGTGAAATTTTAGCTTTTACAAGAGGAGGATATTCATTGTATGAATAAGGGAGTTGAAATCTTTCAAAATTTTCTGTTGTAATCATAAAGAGTTGTTCTTAGAATGGATATATTTAATCGCATCTTTTCGCGGGGGGGGGAGGGTTCTAATTCTTAAATGTTTTGCTTGCTTTTATTTTTAAATTCCATTAAACGTTGTTCGTAATGATAGTACCAAACGGCTTAACGTAGTTTCTTGAAATGATTCTTGAGATTGATTTAATCAGGAAAATTCTGGATTGTTTTCGGATTTCTTTTATTCATGTCTCTTAAAAAGTAACGCCTCTGATAATATTAATTAATTTTCTAATTAAGTCTTCCAGCCATGGAATAGATTTGCTTTAAGCAAAGCTCGAGATAATATCATCTATAAATTTCACGAAATAGAATAATTATTGCTTCAGAAATTGTTTACAGATATTGTTGCATTTGCTAATACATATTTTGTGCTTCTAAGAGGAAATGTATGAGGAACAAAAGGAGCCGAGTAAATGCAATTAGGATAAGATTTCTAATAGCAACGCACTCGTATAAAATGGTTCAGTTCCAATATAAATATTGCTAATATTCCTGCGACGCAGGAATTGTGATTTGCAATGACATTGTCAGTATTAGTGCATTAGTCAAACAAACAAAAAGATATACCCGATATCTTTTTTCAGATTTATAGATTAAGGATATCGAATTGATTTGAATGCTTTACAAATTTACTACAAAAATGTTCTTTCAGATAGAACAACAGATTCAATAATGTAGGTTGTACTCATGTTAAAGAAACCACAATCTTGATAGAAAAAAATGTCATTAAACAGAATTTTTACTGATATAAGATTATAGTATCTGCATTACGCTGTATTAATTCAAAGACAACGAAAAGGGCAACAGCTGTCATCTTCATTTTTAATATAGCTTATTTTCTTAAAATTGCTATTAGGTAATTATTACTGGTCTCATATATTAGCGTATTTCCGCATTATAGCAAATAAATTTCACATGTTAACATACATGCTTGCAAGGAAAATGACTTGTAAGTTATTGAAGTGACAAATTGGAAAAATTTAAACATGAATAGGATCGTGTAGAATGGAATGACGTTCTTTGGAAGGTCAAGGTCCATCGTTGCTTTGCTGGTAAAGAGAATTTTCATAAAACTGGTGTCAATAAAAATGGCTCAAGTGTAGATATTTGCTCAAATAAAAAAATTAACGAATCAAGTTAATTAACATAGTTAACTAGTTTATCAATACTCCAAGCATTTTGCATTCAATCTGTTTTTCACTATAAAATAAATCATGAAGACATTTGTAAAGATTTGATGGAAATTTTGGGATTCAAGGATTTGAAGACTGACGCTTCCACTATTAAATTATCTTCACTAAAATCGAATTATGATTCCTAATGCCTACTCATTGAGGGATCATATGTTATTTTTAATTGTTTCTATCGATTTACTTACCGCACAACGCTATTGTTACAAAACTATTATGTTTTTATTATAATATTAGATAATTTAAATTTCAGGTGGAATTTCTTTCTTGATAAGAAAAAAAGAATTATACATTAGAGGTTAAATATATAAGATACTTTCTACAAGAAAATGAAATTTTGCCGAAGTAGATAACTTAAGTATAATGAAAAATACGATTACAAATGATTCCTTAAAAAGAACTACAATACTTTACCAAGGCATAGTTTTAGAGGGTATTCGAGCATTTGGAATGGTAGCCATACGTTCTCGTTTCGTTCAAACTGGTCGTGAAGGCACAATTCTTCGCACATCTGGAAATCAGAAAAAAAAAAGTTTGATTTGATAAAGGGTTTAGTTGCTAGTTTCAAACGTGCTGTTGATTTTTCTGAGAAAATGCGCATGCGCTTTAACATTAAAGCGAAATTACTTCTTGGGATCGGGGACCTTGGCGATTATTTAGTTTCCACAAAATTTCGTAATCGGTGCAGTTGGTTTCGTAGGGAGGGGGGAGTAGTCTATATTCTTCCTGAAAGGAAAAAAAAGCATGTTGCAATCTGTGTATGTCTTATGACAGTGTAACAAATTACTATCTCTTGCTTTATAACCCCAGTTATAAATAAAATATCCCTCTGCGCAGCAAAAAATGATTATATTATTTTAGAATAAATAATTGCTGTTGTTTCTTATATGGTGTAGCTTAGCTACACGATCTCCATAAAACCAAAAATCCCGAGGAATGGGAAAGGAGCAAATTCAATGAATCCAAAGATGTGGGGCACCAATGGGAGAAGACTGACTCAGCACCTACTTACTTTAGCTGGACGTAATGGAATGGCCTTCACGCCTTGAGTGATCCTGCCAGGAGATAAACTCCAGACGTACTTCGCCAATTCCGGAATAAATAACTGTATGCCTCTTATGTACCATATTCCTTTTTTAGATATTTTATTCATAGACAGACATGAAACAGATCTAATATTCTGCGAACAGGAATGAGTAAAATGTAGTTTTCATTACAGTATGAACTACAAATTTTTAAACCTTGCTTTCACTTTACATACGTTATACATCTCAATGTTTCATTGGCGAATTTCAGCTTACATATATATAGTAAACAATAAAAGTCAGTAACAGCATTTTATCATTTTATACACAATTTACTCCTTGGTGTTACGTTTTATAAACGATTACTAGAATCAACTAGTGCGTCACTTATTATATTAGTATGTTATGTTTATGATTTTCTCAACACATTATTTTTTCAATAAAATATCTTAAATATTTTATTATGTTAAAAATTAAAACTTTGATATGTCAATAATCCCTATTTATAAAGTTTTCAATAGTAATGTTTTGATTACATAATTAAGTCTATTGATATCCGAGACGAAGACAGACAACACACAGCACCACTTTTCAACAAACAGTAGCCCGCAAGTCTTAATAGATAGTAATAACAGCCACAACACACAAAGTGACCAGTGATAATTCAGCAAGAAAGGGAATCTTCGTAGCTTCCTTTTGTGGTTTCTTCCAACGGCTATAATTCTCCACTGATTCCAGGCTTTAGCTGTAGCTAGAACACGACATTACTGAACGACTGGCTACTCCTCACAGGATACCATGCTGCTTCCTCAATAAACACCTGGATTCGACACACAGCTCAGTTCAGCAGCCGATGCTCACCGTTTCCCCTCGACGAATCGATACAGGACTCTGACTGTCGATGATACTTTACATTGAGGCTATCGGCTATTTCTTCTTCCAGGGTTCGGGCGGAGAAGGTTCGACACCAATCAGACGTATCTTGGTTCCTATTGGATGGATCTCTAAAATTCTCAAAGTTTTCGGTAGAATTCATTTTATCACCACGTTTGTTACCAATCTCTGAGATCATTGATGCGGCATCCAATAAGCACCAACTGGGCTAAAAGTAAAACGGTCTATCCAATAATTGAACTAGACGTCTGCGAAGCAATAATCCAGGTCTGTAAAAATGTGTATATTACGTAGTGGTACATTAATTACGTGTATATTAATGTAAAATGTGTATATTATATCTGTATATTACATATTATATACATAATATATTAATAATACTTATATGGTAATAAATCATCCTTGCACATCTAATTGTATTTTGTAATTCGCAGTTCTGAGCCTTAAATTTTATATTCCTAATGTAAAATGATTAGATAATAAACAAAATATTTGTGGCTTCCTTATTTCTCGAAAATTCTGAATGAACAATTTCATTTAACAAGGAAAACAAAATGAATCGGGTTGTAACAATGATATCTACAGATAGAAATTACTATAAATTTGTTTTTAAAAATGACGAAAATGCGTCGAAAAAAATGCACGAAAATAACAAAAAGAAATCGTAATTATTATTTTAAAAATGAACGCGTTTAAAAGTTAGCTTTTCTCTATTATATTTTTGTAGATCATCCAAACTTTTTATTAGTATCCGAAAATTTCAATTGGTTTTTAATGAAATTAATTTTTAAAAATTTACTTTGAAATTAATATTCTATTATCTAAAGCATATTTAATCGAAACTTGGTGACGCTAATTCAAATGGGTGAGAGAAGAAGAGTTAAATGCACTCCTTCTCACTCACCATTAGTTAAATTTGAAGAAAGTAATTCCTGTGCACTTATCTTTCTATTCGTTTAACTCTTATAAACAAATCTCACCATTCGTATGATTATATGGTATTTATATCCTGTGAATAGATTCCTTCCTTCTTTAAGTGGATTGACTGGAACGAATGGAGAATGAACAGCGACAGAGACCACGGGTTTATCAAAAAAGGACATATCTTCACATACCTCGGCGTTTAAATCATAACTACCGAGTCCGTCTGCCTCGTAAGCGCCACCTGTAAAAGACCATTCAAGAAGTTAGATGAAGTCAATACTCAATAAGAAAAAAAGAGAATCACTTATTTCTGTCCTATGAAGAAATTACTTCAGTTTGCTTTAAGGACATAATTGCATTTGATATTTTTCAGTAACAGAAATACACTAAATTCCATAAATTAAGTATAATGCAAGTATAAAGTCAGCAGCAAAATAAATGTGACTTATTTTCAAAGCCTATTTATTAAACAAATTGTAAAAAGCAAAAAAAAAAAAGAAAGATGAGATATGTTTGATATCATTAATAAAATTCCGATTTTTTGCTCCCTAAAGCAAATTACTAAACAAAACTATTTATGAAAACCAATATTACATGGTAAAATGATGATTGATATATAATATGCGTCCAAGACGATGCATACAGTCTGTACAACGACTAGGCATGCTGAGTATCAAACCATGCATCTAAACTTGCAGAATATTACACCACTCATCAAGCTATGCTCTTTGAAATTCTGGTAGACTTGTAGAGGGGATTGATGGGCAGCAAATTGTCGGCCAATCATGTCCCACACGTATTCTACTGGATTCACGTCCGGTGAAAATGCTAACCTGTCCATACGAGTGATATCATCTGATTTAAGGCATTCATTTACGATATTTGCATGGTTAGGACGTACATTGTCATCCCTAAACACAAATTCTTCGTCCCTGGCCCCCCGAACAAAAACGTGCTAGTTGTTCCAGAATGACGCCCCAATAGAGTCAGTCTATCATGGCTCGAATTCGAGCATATAAGCCAGTTCTGGAAACATTAATAATTCCCAAACCCCAAACGAGCAATCCTCCACCATAGTAACGGTGTCGTGCAATGATGTTTTATTGGTGGTACCAGATACCTGGCGCTCCTCACATAAAAGTGAGGAGAGAATCAAACTTCAAGATAAACCTAGACAAGGCGTAAAACATCGCACAAACCAACTGTTGCCGTGTCAACAATGTATACTCTCTACTCCAGGCTAACCGCAGGCGACAGTGAGCTGCAGCAGGTAGAGCACATCTGACAGGCCTACGAGCATATAGACCAATTTACTCCAAGTGTCTGTAATCGTTCTCTCTTGAAACTGTCGTACCAGTGGCTGAAGAGAGCTGATGAGACAGTTATGAGACTGTGCTCCGTCTATTTTGTTTGGCAGTAACTGGCAAATACCATTTTTTCTTTCGGTGCTGTAACTGTGGGGGGGGGGCTACATGTTCTGTAACGTCTACTCCCGTCACCATTATCTTGGAATCGTTGCCAAAACCTGGAGATGACACTCTGGGCGATTTTAAGTTTCTCGGATACTTCCAGCTGGGTACACCCACATTCCAGACGGCCGATAATTCGAACAAAACAAAAAGTCAATATTACGTAACTAGTTAATTATAGTAACAATAAAAAGTCATCCAAATGAAAGTCATCCATTGCACTGAAAGGCTTATAAAGAAATTGCTAACTTTTACTTCTTTGTCTATATTGCTTATAAATCAATTTCTTACTTTCGTCATTGTGAAGTACTATCGGTATCATTTAGTAGCTTCCTTCAAATTTGCATATGATTTTTGAAGGTGTGTGAAGTCCTTTTATGTGTGATATGCATTATTTCCGTGTTTCCAGATCAGAAATCTAAGCATACAACACTGCAGTCCATGACTCTTCAAATTAGGTATGAAAGATTGACGTATTTGCATAAAAACGTATTGCATAAAATGGAAATTCAATTTTCATTTTTAAAAATCCAATACTTCTGTAGAATGTTATTGTGAACTCAATTGTCTCCAGTTTCATAAAGATCATCTTAGAGGGAGACTTTGTTTCCTTCGCGAAAAATCTCAAATACTTACAAAAAGGCCTTTTAGCTGATTCCTCTGTGCTGTTGATGTGCAGATTTTCCGAGTAGCATGGGGCAAACACGTATCCATTGAAGGAGAGTACAGGTTTCATTTCACTATATAAAAATAAAAATAAATAAAAAATAATCATCTAAAAAAATATGTGACAATTTTATATAAAATCAAAATTTATTCCATGAGTGATTTACGTACTCGAAAAAGGAATAAATAAGAACACCGACCTCTTTTGATAAATACCTTGAAATGCCGGGAACCATCTCAAAGTAAATATACATAATTCTGTGGAATTTTCTCATATATTAAAGTTAAAATGTGTGTACTGCTAAAAAGAAAATGGAGTTTCTTTATCTTCAACCATAAAATGCTCTCATTCTTTTACGGCTTTGCGGTCCTTTTTTTACGTTGTTTTTGAAGCAACTGAAAGACCATCATTATATTTGTATCTTTTTAAAAAAACATAGAGCTATTTTAATACGGAATTTATAACCGTAATTTTATACGGAATTTTAGTTTTAACCAGGTTCAAGGAGTTCTTTAACAGGCGCTTCTTTTAGCAGTTGAACTGCATTTTTCATAGTGAAAGTTGTGGTGAACTAATTCCGCTTGCAAGGTGGTTTTTCTTAGAAGTTGAGACTCAAGCTGGAAACCATTTGCTCATCAACTGAGACCTAGCGCCCAAGTTACTGCGTCCTCGGTTACAGCAAATATAAAATTGCACTGCAAATAAAAGATTGTTACTTATTCTCTTATTATTCTTTGCATTCTGAAAAAAAATCGAACACAAGTTATTATTAACCTTAGAGGATATTTTGAGCATTTCATAAATTTAAGTATTTGCATTCTTGGTAAAGAATGTTCTCCCATTTTCTCAAAATTGCCTTAGTGAAACACTGAAGGCCATCTGTTGGAGTACCTACAAATTTAGTATAAGCCTCACTAATGTGATTCATATTTTTTCAGCAAAACGCGAAAGAAATGTAGAAATTACCTTATTTTTACTAAAAATATGCAATATATCTTTTTTAATTATGGTTAAATAACCGAGTTTTTACCTATTAGGGATAAATATTTACATACAGTTTCAGAAGAGCTCTGATTGACATTAAAGAATATATTTTATACTTTTTGTTTCAATAAATAATATTCGGTTAAAATAATGATTCAAAGTTTGTATATAGTTCACTTATTTTAATAATGGCATTTAATAAAATATTGTTGATAGATTATAACGGATACCGCAAAAAAAGAAGAAACAAGTCCTTCACTTTTGCTTTTAAAACAATGAATTATTAAAATGAGTACATATTTCAAAAGGATAAAAAGTTCCAAAATGAAATCAAGACTTGTGTTCAAATGTCTCGAAATATTAAATAAATGAAAGTTAACAAAAATGAAATTAAGGATTTTATTGAAATCTTGAGAAACTATATCATTACCAATGTTCTTACACGTTAGCAGTTATATTCCCACATAAATTATGAATGATTGAAAAATTGTTTATGTTGCCACTCCCAATAAGTTTTGTATTTTCTGTTTCTTTTGCATCTTATTATAACTTGGAACCTGGCAACCCGTAATTGATTAGAATAGAATATGGTGTATTGTTTTAAGTCAAATTTGGATTCTTCGTGGAACACGGTGAAATTTGAATTTTGGTTGACTCTATAGAAGTGCTGTCAAAGTTTGGTTATTTTATTTTGTTTCGCTCTTTTTTGTTTTAATATTGGACTATTGGTAAGCTTTTCTATTTTAATTTCTTGTATTTATATTTATTTATTCAAAAGTGCAAAGACCGAACTTCTCTAAACTGAGTAGTTCAACTTTGATTGTTTCGGACTCTTCTGCTGAAAATGATCTTTTAATAATGCAAGTTACATCTAACTTTAAAATGCATCCGTCAACTAACGAAAACTTCTTCAAGAGTGGAAAACCCACTAACGAACTCGTTATTCGTCTTGGCCAAAGGCAATATGAAGCAATAAATATAATTGTGTCCAACAAAGATGCTGCACCTAAAATCCCTCGACTGAACCCATTCCTTATTCAATCCTACATTAAACAGCAAATAAATCGTCATAGCAATATTTCGAATTTAAAATTTACAAGGAAAGGAAAAATCATTTTTACAACATCGAATCCTGTGTGCGCTGCCCAAATTCTAAGCTTAGAGAAAATTCTTGACATCCCCGTTTCGACCGGTGTCATTTGGGAAAACGTGACCGACAGATTTTTAATTTTTGACATACCCACTCAAACTTCACTTGATGAACTGGCTGAGGAAATAACTCAAAATAATGATGTTGAAATAGTTCAAATGAGAAGATTTATAAAATCTAATTCGACCCGAGATTCTTCCTTTGTTCTCATCACAATACTCGGCACAGCATTACCAGAGTCCATTAAAATTTGGTTTACGAATCAAAGAATCCAGAAGTTTGTAGACAAACCCCGACAATGTTTGAAATGTCATAGTTTCATGCATCCAACAAGAATATGCACCAAACAGATTTGTCATATATATGGGAAAATACATGATGGCCAATGTAAAAGTCCGGAGAAGTGCATAAATTGTCAGGGTCCGCATTCAGCGACATAGAAGTCTTGTTCCCATTTTATCAAGGAGCAACAAATGTTAGAATTTAAATGTCGAAATCATCTAACTACTGGAGAAGCTAGACGCTTCTTTCAACAGTCCCTAAAATCAAGTTATTCTAATGTAGTTAAATCAAACATAACTGTTATTGAAATCGAAGAAATTGTAAGTCAAAAGATCGAAGCTATAGTTAAAAATATCTCTGAGAAATTAGAACAACAAACAAATTCGCTCATTGAAATCTTTCAAAAAACGGTTGAAAAATTAATGCAAAACCTTATCGGCATGTTTAGTCAAGGAAAATCAAGGAAGTCTCCTGGTAGGAAAAAAAACCCGACAAAAGTCGTAACTCAAACTACGGGCATTCCGATGCAATGGGAGGCAGGTGGTCCCTCAGGTTTAGCTTAATGTTTTTTTTGTTGTTTTTCCCGTTTTTGCTTTCCAGGTTCCTTAAACATGGAATTGTTTTTTTCCTTTTCAAAATTTGGGTTCGAATTTACGAGCCAAGTTTTCGTATCGTTTTTGCATTTTTTCCCCTTTCTTTTTTTATTTACACTTTTTTTTACTTTTCTTTATGACCTTTCTGCCATGAAATTGCAGGGGAAAAAGCTCTGGCTCCCAATTCCTCCTTTTTTTACCTCTTTTTTTTTGGGGGGGGGGTTTCAAGAGACTTTACTCTAAAAAAAAACGATAATTTTTCCTTTCCAAATAAAATTTCTTTCCGTACACACAGACTAAATAGATCAGGTGGTGGTCTCCTTATTGGTATTCCTGATAGCATGTCAGGAAGAATAATCTCCAACAATATTAGAGAAGGTTTTAACTTGGAACTTTTGGCAGTCGAAGTACAATTCCAGTACACTAAATTCAACATTGTTAATTTATATGCTCCACTAGGTTTTGATGTTGATCAAGCAAAACACTTCTTTGATTCTCTATCCTGAACTATTTTTATTTTCGGTGATTTTAATTTGTACCACCCTCTTTGGGGTGCAGTGCGTTCTTCATCCCTGAGTAACGATTTTGTTGAGTGGCTAACTTATTCACATTTCACAATTCTCAATACAACTATTCCTACACACAAATCCTTAAGAGCTTAATCTTAGATCTTACTCTCTGTTCATCTGATATTCATAATCAAACTTCTTGTTATGTTATGGATTCAACTTTCGATAGCGATCACAACCCAATAATTGTTTCCTGGTCGGTAATAGAAATCATCAGTCGACACATAAAAACAATTAATTGGATGAGGATAACTCAACAAACACAGGAAATTTTTAATAATGTAAAGCAATGCTCTATTGGCGGAATTACGGTAAATGCAACAAGGATAATTACTAAAAATACTTCATTTAAACTTTTGTCTCATAAGTCTTATCCTCCTTGGTGGAATATTTCTTGTCATAATTATGAAAAACTCAACACATATTTTCTGAAAAAAGCAATTAGAAATATTTCTGAAACAGATTGGATGAAACACAAAAAATTTGCAAGTCGGATTCGTTTTCATATTAAAAAGGCGAAAAGAGAATATTGGAAAAAAATTTGCACAATATCTCGTAACCCAAAAATGTTCTTTAAAATTCTGAACAAACTTTCTAATCACACAAATCCGAACACTAAACATATTAAAATTATAATACAAAATAATAATTGCATTTGCGATCCAGCACATCAAAGTGAGATATTTGCAAAGCATTTTTCTAATCAAAATACAAATACTGAACCTATTCCTTTAGATCTCTCTGGTACAAATTCTTTCCTCAACAGGAAATTTGAAATCTGGGAACTTATGAAAGCAATCCATAAAACTAAAAATTCTACTCCTGGAGCTGACAACATCTCAGTCATCTGGTTCAAAAATCTCAACAATGATCAACTTCAAATTATTTTGAAACTATATCAAAACCAATTTGATTCAGCTGACATCCCCAAACAATGGAAACGCGCTCTAATTGTTCCAATTCCGAAACCAAACAAAGACAAAACCAAAGTTTCTTCCTATTGGCCCATTGCCTTGACCTCAGTTCTTTGCAAAGTCTTTGAACACATCCTCACTCAACGTATTACTTACTATCTAATTTGTAACAAAAAACTGTACTATAGCTTACATGGTTTCATACCCTTCAGAGATAACCAAACTGCAATTTACAGTATTCAGGCAAAAATCACAGAAGCTCATGAATAGAAGAAATATTTCGTTGGTGTAAATCTTGATATCAAAAGTGCTTATGATTCTGTTCATATCGACAACCTCATCTTTAAATGCTTACAACTTGGTATAACAGGCAACGTGGCAAAGTGGTTGTACAACATCCTTCAATCCAGAACTTTCCAGATTCGTTGGAGATAATGCCTTTCTGGTACTAGAACATTAAGCATAGGGTTACCTCAGGGCAGTGTTTTTTCACCAATTCTGTTTGTAATATTTATGGGCGACTTCCATGAAACCATGGAGGAAGGGGTCGAATGTACTATTTTTGCGGATGATATATTTGTCTTTTGTAGCCATCACTCCTGGGAAATCATTATCAGAAAGATTCAAAAAACAATAGAAAACATATTCAGATGGTGCAATTATTAAAAATTTGAAATTACTCCAGAAAAAAGTGCAATAGTTGAATTATCCAAGAAAAAAATTGAAATTTATCCACGCATTTCTTATGCGGATCACCCTTTAAAATGGAATGAAACGATTCAATTTCTTGGTATTCCTTTTTCTGAAAACAATCAAAACTCAATAATCTTCAAAAACCTTAGAAATCATGCACTTAAAAAGATAAATGCACTAAAAATTTTCGCATCAAAACACCATGGCCCCAGAACTAAAGATTTTACGAATATCGCAAATAACGGTATTTTCAGCATTTTTTACTACGCTTGCACTGTAATCAACCGATTTTCCGATACGCAATTTAAAGCATGCAACACTATTCTAACTATAGCTCTAAGAATTGCTTTAGGCCTTCAAAAATGGACCCTGAATGTTGTTCTTCTGAAAATTGCATCTCAGGAAACTCTTTCTGAAAAAATCAAGCGACTAGTTTCCCAATTTTTTATAAAGCATATAGCAAACGCTTTACATTCTCCACTTCTAACAGAGCACTCCCACAATAACCAGGAAATTAACTAACAAAGACAAAAAAAATCCATTTCGCTTATTTTCAATAATTTAAATTCTTCTACCAACCAAATTATCACCTTACCTGAAATTCCAACGACTAACTTTAATCACTTTGAAATTTTTCTTAGGGATTTGAAATTTCAAAATAAAAATCTACTCTTGACTGAAATTAATAACTTTTTTAAGGAATGTATTCGAAATTACTTTCCTGATCATTTTATCATTGCTACAAATGCATCCAAAAATCTACATCACACTTCAATTGCTGGTTTTTCTTCTAAACAAAAATTTATGTTTTGAGTCCATCCTGTCAATTCTATTTTTACTGCTGAAAGTTTAGCCATTGCTGAAGCATTAGATGTTCTTGTAGTCCAAGGAAAATATTGTTTGATTCTTACAGACGCTCACACTCACATTATTGAAAAATATTACTCTGCAATCGTCCAAAGTTATTCACCGTATAGCGTCTAAACTTGAAACTCTAACCAAACTAAACCAAAAAATATCCTTCCTGTGAGTACCTGGTCATTCAAATATAATCTGGAACGAGCTTGCAGACCGCTTAGCCAAAGAAGTTACAGACAATACACCATGTATTGAATGGATTTCTCCTGAAGATATAATTTCAAACCTGAAAAAAGAATCGCCTCAAAACACTATCAACAATTATAGAAATAGTAAATACTTCCTCTCGCTGGGAGACATCCCTAGGATTGCAGCACTATCCCCGTGGTCAAAAAATTGAAGGGAAGATGTTATTTTGGCCAGACTAATCAGTAAAACTATTATAACTCCAGGATTGTTAAACCGTTTTAATCTTCATAGTGATCCTCTTTGCCGTGACTGTAATAGCCTAAATGATATTGAACACATACTTCTCTCGTGCAAAAAATATACATACTATAGAGACAAATTGTGGACTTTTCTCCAGTTAGATAAACAAGATACTTCCTTCAAAAACGTGTTGTGTAAAATTACTGCTAACAAGACTAATCTACAAACTTCTCTTCAAGTGATGAAGCACTTCAACATCTACTAAGTTTTTCGACCTCATATAGTTGTGACCTTTCTTTGTGACTCGTCCCTTTTTCACCACTCTGTGTTGCGAGAATGCTCCGTCTTCTTTTACATCTGCTCTTCATTGGAACGCCCGAATATGTACTAAAGTGCACCAGTGGAGCTGCTTTTAACTGTTAACTGAGTAAAACTCCAATTTGTTCTTTTGTGCGTGTTTTTTTTGTTTATTGACAAGATTTTTTAAATATTAACTTCTGTAAACCGGGGATAAAAGGCATTGTAGCTATAAATCCCAATACCTTATATCTTTCAAGTTCAAGTCAAATTTTTGATACGCTATGCTATTTCATCTCTGATGTATGGATCATTTGATCAATTAAGTAGGCTTCATCTGTAATTATGCTCATCAGTTCCTATAAGCATCTGTATATACACTCATCAGAAATTCTCTGTCCTGTGTTGTTCAAAATAAATTTATACGAAAACGAAAGCAGAGTTACCAGTCATAACAAAGTGGCATCTGTGACAGGACTAGCATTCTGATTTGAATTCAGAGGTTAGAATAAATAAGAATTTATTTAGAATTTAATAAAGAATTTAAGAATCGATAATAATTTTCTGTAACTGTTTTATGCTTATATATATAAAACATTAATCATGGATTCTCTGAAGAAAAAAACGAAAGCCGTTACAAACTGCATTTACGGCTGAGCGAGTAAGTTGAAACAATATTTGACGATGGAAATTGGCGCCAAGGAGAGCGATAAGCTGTGCGCATTGAACTCTCAGTTAGAAGATAAATATTTACGTTTAGATGAGATTCAGAATGAGATTTCGTCATTACTTTTAGAAAATACCGAGACTGTTGCCGAATACGAAGCCGAATTCGAAGCAGCAGAAGATTACAGTGATAATTTTCTAGAACTTAAAATAAAAGTAGGATTACTTTTAAATAAAGATCCGAGTTCTGTTTTGAAAGATCCTTCAGAGCCAGAAGGAGTTAAATCACAACCTAACAATTTGAAACTCCCAAAATTACATTTGAAAGAATATAATCTTATTCCCAGATCATGGGTTGCATTTTGAGGACAGTTTTATACGATTCATGAAGATGACAGTATAAGAGATGAGGACAAGTTTCAATATTTACTATCATCTATTAAGCCAAAAACAAAAGCACGTGATATTGTCTAAAGTTACCCACCCTCCAAAGAAAACTATTTAAAGGTTATTGATCATTTAAAGTCCCCATTCGGTAGAAAAGATCTATTGATAGAAGTTTATATGTGGGATCTTTTAGCATTAGAAAACAACAAATCAAACATCAAGCTAACTGATTTATATGATAAACTTGGTTCGTATCTAAGAGCTTTAGAAACATTAGGTTTGACAACGTCCAATTATGCAGTAATGCAGCATCCTGTTAAAATATCAAGTCTTCCGGCAGAGATTCTGAAGTTTTGGGATAGATATAGACTCAAAAGAGAAGTCAAAGAAGAGGATCCTGTTCTCATAAAGGAGAAAATTTTGGAAGATCTAATATCCTTCTTACGTCATGAAGTAGAAAGCGAAGAGCATCGTTTTCTAGTAGAATCTTCATTTGGAAGTGAAACAAAACGAAAGGATTATCATAAATCAGTTCAGAGAGATGAACCTACGGCTGCTACATTGATTGTAAATATTACCTCAGGAAAAAGTTGTTGTGTTTTCTGTGACCGTTCTCACCTTTGTCAGGACTGTCAGAAAATATCGATTATGAATTATCAGGACAGAAAGTTACAAGTAATGCGCGAAAGATGTTGCCTAGTTTGCCTCAAGCCTGGTCATATGGCCAAAAAATGCCACAGTTGTGTGAAATGTTTAATTTGCAAAAGGAGATACTATACATTGCTTTGCACAGATTTACACAAAAGTGATAATTTTTCATCAGAGAAAAAAATTCCAGATGAAGAGCAAAATTCGATGGAAGTCTTGTCAACAAATCTCCCATCAGAGCGTGAAATATACGTAAAAGCCATAAAAGTCAGACTTCGACACCAGGGTAAAGAAATTTGTGCCTGAGCATTATCGGTTGATGGATCTCATAGCTCATATATCGATAAGAGTTTAATTGCAGAGTTGAATCTTTCTCCCTCTGAAAAGGAAATGCTATCCCAAGGACTATTTGGAGGAGACCTTTCTCCTGCAACCGAACACGGTAGATTTACTGTATTTGTTGAAAGTTTTGATCGTAAATATTCTACTTCAGTAGTTCTTCTTGATCAACCGAAAATTTGCTCAACGTTACTTAGGATACATGATGAAAAATTACTGGCTGAACTTGCTTCTCGAGATATTAAATTGACAGATGTTGGAAAGGATAAACCTCCTATAGGAATTCTTCTAAGAGCTGATGTATTAGGTGGCATTTTGGCTGGAAGAATTGAGGTGCTTACATATGGAGTGTCAGCTGTAGAGACTTTGTTTGGGTGGGCAATTATAGAATAAGGTAGTTAAAAGAAAGTGGTTAACGTGGTCACGTTAACCTTACAGAACACCGAATTACCAAAACTTTAGATTTAGAAGTTTTGGGTACCAAAGATCCAATTGAAAGAAAAGATTAGACTCTCCTTGAAGAAGAGACTATGACCCATTTTCGGGAAACCTTTAGAATTCGTGAAGAGGGGAGATATGAAGTTGTTTTACCTTGGTTGTTTGGACACCCACCTGTTTATGATAAACATGATATAGCTGAATCAAGACTAGTTCAGCAACAAAACGCTTACTGAAAGAAAATATCTTCGAAATCTACGATGATGTCTTTAAACAGTGGCAAAGGGAAGGCATAATAGAAGCTATACCCGATGGTGAAATTTCTAAGCCAGATCATTATCTTCCTCACTGGCCCGTCCTCGAATCCTCGAGTGCTACAACTAAAGTGCGACCTATTTTTGATGCTTCTTTCAAACGACCTAGATATGCTTATCTAAATTAATGTTTAAGTGCTGGCCCTAGTCTTTCAAAGCAGATTTCCCCACTTCTGTTAAGATTTCGAACTGGTGGCATAGGAGTGAATGCTTTGAGTTTCTTGGGGTGGGATAACAAAGATTAATCGGAATTAAGATTTTATAGACATTTCCGAGTTGTCTTTGAAGTAACTTCAAGCCTTTTTATCTTGAATGCTAGTAAACGTCACCATTTTAATTCAATAAAATTTCAAACTGAATTTCTTCAACCGACTGTGGAAAAAATTAAGAAAGGATTCTATGTCGACAATCTAACAACTAGAGTTGAAAGTCAAGAAGAACTAAAAGAATTTTAGGAGTCAAACAATGAAGATAATGAATAATGCTTCATTTGAATTAAGATTTTGGGCTCACAGTGGAATTCAAAATAAATAAATTCAAAATGTACTAGGCCTTAAATGGGATACAAATAGCGATGAGCTTTACTGCGTTAATCCCAAAATTGATAAGGAACTTAATGAAACTGTTACCAAGAGAAAATTACTCTCTATTGTTAACAGTAAATACGATCCATTGGGTTTCCCATCACCTGCAACGTTATTGTCAAAATTGCTACTGCAAGATGTTTATCGTAATAAGTTAGATTGGGACGAAGAGCTGCCAGCTGACATGCAATTACGTTATCAGCGATGGGCTAAACATCTAGATCTTGTAGAAAATTGTAGAATTCCTCGTATGATATTGCATGGGAATATTGAGAAGGCCACTTTGCACATATTTACAGATACTTTAGCTCATGGGTTGTCTTTCTATGGTGAAGATGTGAAATTCTCATTAGTTTTAGCAAACGCTAGAGTAGCTGCCGTGCAAAGACCAACAATTCTGCGACTAGAGCTTTTAGGAGCTGCCATTGGAGCTAGAATCGCTTCTGTTATTCTAGAAACTTTGAATTTGCCTTTGAAGACATATTTTTGGACAGATTCTAAAGGTAGTTCTGGGATGTATTACTAACACAGAGCCCTGGAATACATTTGTTGGTAACAGAGTCAAAGAAATACAAGAACTGACAAAAGTAGAAGAATAGAGATTTGTTCCTGGACATATCAATCCAACAGATCTACCTTCCCGTTATTGAGACTGGTCTAAACTTTTACGGAGCCGATGGTGGGAGGGACCAAAATGGCTTTACGAATGTCCAGAATTTTGGCCGTATATTGAAATAATCCTTCCTGAAGAGACAATGCTTGAACGGAGTAAATCTGTGGCTGTGAACTTAAATATCGATACCAAAGAATCATTTTGAAACAGACTTTTATACTTATCCAGTTATCAAAGGATTATTTGCATAATAGCTTGAGTATTAAGATTTTGTCAGAACATCAGAGTGAATTCTTCAAAATTGACAAAAGAGCTAACATATGAAGAAATTCTAAGAGACGAGGAAGCTCTGATACGAATAATACAATCAGAGCGGTCGGTAGAAATAAGGGAAAAGTACTCTCAAGCAATACAATTTTATGAAGAAAATAAAATTCTGAAGATACAGACAAGGTTTATCCTAGGTCAAGACTCGGTGGAATTTGTACGGCCCATGGTTTTGCCAGATCGCCCCA
The DNA here is from genome assembly GCA_026289955.1 of Argiope argentata. Lineage (NCBI taxonomy): Eukaryota > Metazoa > Arthropoda > Arachnida > Araneae > Araneidae > Argiope > Argiope argentata. The sequence goes on along the minus strand of JAOUZG010001509.1, from coordinate 215,356 downwards.
TTGTCAGAAGAATCATAGATCATGTTCATAAGACACTTCACCATACTGGTGTGCAAACTACCCTGTCTCATCTACGTGAACGGTTTTGGATACCTCGGTGCCGGAGGGCTGTTAGAGAAGTTATTCAAAAGTGCGTAACATGTAAAAGGCCCGTACTACCCCATTGAAGCCCGTACTACCAGTCGGTCCAAATCTGCTTCCTGTCAGTAGAATCAATCGTGTTTCTGCATTTGAAGTAACTGGAGCTGGTTCAGCAGGTCCTATCAATTTGAAAAGAGGTCAAAAAGCGTGGATAGTCCTTTTGACATGTGCAGCTTATCGTGCTATTCACTTAGAATTAGCGACATCCATGTCGACTGAAGCCTTTATGCATGCTATGAGACGGTTTTTAGCTGGAAAAGGTCGTTGTTATATTATGTAAACAGATAACGGGACAAACTTCTTAGGAACTTCAAGAGCTCTCAACACTCTCAATTGGCTAGAAATAGTATTTAAATGTGCTATTCAAAAGATTAAATGGAATTTCAACCCCCCAACCACTCCATGGTATGGAGGTTGGTGGGAAAGAATGATGCAAACCATTAAACAGCTTTTAAGAAAAGTTAGGTCGTGCTTGTGTAACATACGAGGAAATGTTAACATTTCTATGTGAGTATGAAAGTATTGTAAATATACCTCCGCTCACATACATTTATGATGATCCCAATGAATTGAGGGTTATCAAACCTTCAGACTTCATCCAAGATATAAAAGGAAATGTAACCATGGATCTGGACATCATAGACACTAAGCACCTACATAAACGCATTCGTTACCTTCAGATTCTACGTTATCATTTATGTCAACGATTCCAAAAGGAGAACTTAGCAGAACTTATTCGGAATCCCCAGTTATCCTCTAAAAGACAGAACTTGTCATCTGGAGATATTGTTCTCATTGGCTCAGACAATAAGAGACGCTTAAACTGGTCTTAGGGACGTGCCATCGAACTACTTAAAGGCAAGGATGGCGTCGAGAGAGTGGTGAAATTACGTGTGGCCAACAAAGAAATTATTCGTCCAATTCAGCGGATTTTCCCCTTGGAAATAAATTATGATATGCCCAAAAATGTTCCTGAAAATGTTAAAGAGGCTTCCAATAACATGGATGATGCTGATCGTGTGCGCACTACTTCAGGCGAGCAAAGGTCTCAATCCGAGGCACTTCCTAGGGAGCAATTGCAGACTGTGAATAAGACGCGGTTTGGAAGACAAATTATTCCAGTTAAACGTTGAACTTCTGAATTAAATGACTTTAATATCATTCCGAATTATTTTTAAGTTGTAATTTTTGTGTTTTGTATATTATTTTCTAATATTGCATATTATTGTTTCATTCTCTTACGTATATTTCTATTTCGTTTTGTATTGCCTTAGGGATATTTTCCCGCAATAAAAAAGGTGGGAGGATGTTGCCACTCCCAATAAGTTTTGTATTTCCTATTTCTTTTGCTTCTTATTATAACTTGGAACCTGGCAACCCGTAATTGAATAGAACAGAATATGGTGTCTTGCTTTAAGTAAGACTTTTTATACGTTACGCTATTTCATCTCTGATGTACGGATCATTTGATCAATTAAGTATGCTTCATCTGTAATTATGCTCATCAGTTCCTATCAGCATCTGTATATACGCTCATCAGAAATTCTCTGTCCTGTGTTGTTCAAAATAAATGGATATGAAAACGAAAGCAGAAATACGAGTCATAACAATCTATTAATTTATTTAATATACTCATTATAAAATTAATTCATTTTTGGATGATAGTACATTACAATTTTTATGCCAGCCATCAATTGAACCATAACGATAGTGTTGGATATTATCTAACGGAATAGGTCATTTTGACATCGTTGTCATAGCGAACAAATGCTGCTTCAAATAGACCCTTTAAGCGCCCTTTCATATGCAAAATAAATAAACCAAAACTATTTCTTCTCACAATAGGGGCAAAATAATTTTATAATAAAAGAAATACGCCCACTACACAAATAATTCGTTTAATTGCTACGAAGCTTTCAATCATAGGAGAACTGTGTAGGGACTCTTTTTTTTAACTTAAAAAACATAATTTGACATCAAACGGGCCAGTTAATGAGATTATAATCTAAATATATAAAAATGAATGTCCTGAGATAATATATATATATATATATATATATATCTATATATATATATATATCAACGCACAGCCAATACCGCTGGAGCCACATACTTGAAATTTGGCAGGTATGTCCGCATCATAACAAAAGTATCCACTAAGAAAGGATTTTTGGAAATATCAATTAGTTCGGGAGAAATTAATTAAAACAACGTAATTTCTGTGAAATTAAAACCTGTAATGCCACTTTCCGAGTGAAGCACGGCCTTCCGGAGTAAGCGATAGCCGATGCGTCCCGTTTCGTCCTGTAAAACCGCGTTATTTAAATTGCCATCGTTACGCGTCCGTTCAACTGATACTCAATATCGCAGTGGAACCGGATGGACTTTCTATCGTAGACCACGGAAGTATAATTTATTTTACGAAATATCGACGCAAAAATTAAAAATTGATTTTTTTAAAAAAAAGTCCATTTTGACGAGTCTATTTCTTGAACGGCCCTGTAAAATAAATGCTTAACTGGAAAAATACAGAAAATATGTTTCCTGACAGACAATACGATGTAGTATGCTGAAATACAATTTAAAAAATCGAATTTCTAAAACTGAATTTTTGGCGAATTTTTTAACGAAGAGACGAAATTTCGCTTTAATATTTAATTACGCCAAAGATTTTCCAGATAACTTAATCAAATTTTTTTACATAAAGTTGAATAAACTTTTCAAAAGCGTGTGAAAGATTGTAAAAATCTGATAGTAATTGCGCATTTAAAAAAAGTTTCGTCGTTTATTGGGTTTTCCTCTTCAAAATTACAAATCTAATCCATTCATAAATAAAAATGAGACTAAACTTTTTAAATACATAATTTGGCATTTCTTTGGCACACTCTGATCAATTTTGAAAACAATCCAGCAAAAATTACGCGTCTTTATGAAATAATTTTTGATTTTGCAAAGACTGCAATAGAAAAACGATTTTGAGAGGTTGATTGGCTGGTCCAAAACCGCGATCGAAAATACAGTGTTATATGGTTTAGAGATTTGTAGCGTTTGCTTAAAATGCTTTTCTTAATAATAATATCGATATTATTTTACACTGCACAATGATTGCCATGCTGCCAAATAACTTTCTTTACCAACCCTCCTGTCGGCGGCCTTCAGAATGCTACACTTACCGAAAGCGGCGCGTCTGAATAACAAGTTTGTTCTTAAAAGTCTCAGGATTTGGACAAAAGGATTGCTTTCCCCTTTTGAGAATAGTTCAGGAATGCGGGGGGTAGGTTGATTAGTGGATATTATGTTGTGAGTGACAGCTGTTGTTTATCGCAGTCTTTCGATTTCGAAGAGCATGTTTCTTTCAGTTGATCGAAATAACATAGATTGAAAACGCAGAAAATATGATTGTGTTTTAAAGGATTTTTGATTATTTCATGAAACATTACATAAAATTTACATGAGAAATAAATTATTGTATGCTTAATATGATACGAATCTAATTTTTATGTGTGAGTGTCAAGTGTTTATCTTATATATATATATATATATATATATATATATATATATATATA
>JAOUZG010001509.1:185432-211549 GCA_026289955.1 Argiope argentata | reverse complement strand
TATTGTGATATGTTTCTTTTCAAAATTTTTAATCCCCTTAGTAATGTGAAATTATTTTTCGAAATTATATATAAGTGATTTAATTCTTGAAAAAAAATTCTTTCAGGGCATTTCCAATGTATCTTAATATTATAAAATCTACTTTTAAAATATTAAATGCGATATGTAACACTGAGTTATTATTTTATTTCTTCAGTATTTAGAAAAACAATATACGATATTTCAATTTCTGAGATATTTTGGTATTTATCCGCATAATTAAAATTTTGTAATTAAATATGTTTTATAATAATTCGATAATGCTGTAATAACTGGACTATGCAACTGATTTGTCTTATGACTGCAACAAATAAAAGTAATTGTCAAAATATTTCTTTGCAATATCCATGATACAAACAAATTTGGCCTGGGAAAATGAATTAAATAATACATTTGTTTAGACTTATAATTAGACATTTGGTATTAGAATTTTTTGAATACTTCGAAAGAAAGCTCCTATAGGATAATAAGAACCTTTTTAGAATAAATTACAATTAAAAAATCAACTTCAGTTATTCGGGTTAAAATCAAAGCTCTCATTATTTTGCCATCAGATAACGACATACCTTTGGGCAAGCAAATCAGTATCTTAATTGCTGCTGAATTGTTTATATTTTGAATATTGACAAGAGGGATATTGTATAAATATTGTTTTGTTTTAACATTTCTGTTAACTTTTTACAATGAAATGATGCTTAGGATTTTTTTACTGAGTGAGAGGCTTCGCAAAAATTTATTAGTGACTTTTAAATTAATGCTTTTTTATGAGCCACCTTTACATTTAAGCCACCTCATTTGTTAAGAACAAAAGCATATAAATATTAAATATAAGAAACAGTTTTTACATTATTTTTCTATATTGTCTTTCTCTGAGATAACTTCACATCAAAGGAGACATGAAAGTCTCACCGATTTAAGTTTATTTCGTCATGTAACACACGACATTGTTCACTTGAAGCTATTTTAATGCACTAAATGGAAACTATTTTAATGGAATGAAACTATTGAAAAAATGGAACTAAAGAGGGATTTATGTTCTGATTGAATTTAATATTCACTTTTATTATTGTCAGGCGGTCTCCACTATGTTTTAAAACAAATTATACATTTTTTCTTTAGATATTTCCGGTGAAACTTCATTTTTATTCCATAAGCTAATTCATGAAAATATGGAAATGAAGAACCTTCTCAGGAAATGTAAATCACTTTCAATATATTTTCTTTGCTTGTAATCTAATTGTGACAAGTGTGGCGGGAAAGCAGCTCCGTCGCCAACCATTAAAACCTTCGAATTTTTTTCCGCCAATATAAATGTCCACAATGTTAAATCTGACACCTCATTTGGCATGTTATCCTCGATAAAATTAAGTTTGGTGACATAACTTCCAGAATGCAAGAATAAATCATAACTTCAAGAATGTTAACGATTTTTTTTTCTGAAATTCATTTATTTTTTAATATATGCAGACGTTCTTCACCAACAATTTTTATTCTGATTTAAAGAAAGAAGTATTTATTATACGGTTGTGGCTATACAATGATTTTTTTTTTGGGGGGGGGGGAGCTCCATGGAAATTGGTCACCTACATTGGACACGTGTGAAATGGACAAGGAAAAAAACATCAAAATCTGCATCAACAACAAAAAAAAAACTCGACAGAAACGAACAATCTATAAAAAAGGCTATTTAATATGGTTTATTGCATTTGTTCTGAAAATTGTCGATTAAAACATAAATATAAATTTTAAAAAATGTAATTGCTTAGTAAAGAATTAGTTAATGAGAAATATGCATTTTTTAAAAAATTTGCATATTGCTTCTGCATTGCTTCTCTTTCTCTTTTTTAGTATGATCTTTATCAACTCACTGGTTTGACTTTGGGGTCTGATTTTCTTTTTTTAATATATTTACAGAGACAACTGAGATGTAATAATTTATTTCTTTTTTTCACTTTGAAGTCAAAGTTTACAATATTAACATGACTATTATCATGTTAAAATGTCAAATATAATATAAAACAAAATAAAAAACAAATATAATCAAAATATAGTCCTATATCCATAAATGTGTATTTTTCACTTTTTATCTTAACTAATTTTGAAAATAAAATGCTAAATCTAGAGCGGATAATCTGCATCGTTGACCGTTGGTCAGGAGATCCATTTTACGATTCACCGAAAGATTTCAAGCAGTGTTTATTTTGCTTCCGTGGACGATGAAGAAATCTTTATTCAGGATGATACATTTATTCTCAGAAATGGATCTCATCTATTTCCATTCTATTAAGCTATTCTTTTCATTCACCTCCGCAGGTCTTTTTGTCTTTAATTCTTTTTGATTTGTCAAATTTATATCAGTTTCTTTTTGAATTGGGTGAGGGTAAACGTGGATTCTGCTTAGCCCTTTCTTTTATGGAATCATCGCGTTCAAATACAAACGCAAGTCCGTTGAAACCACGAATTCCTCTTCATGAAATTCTTTGGATGCTTTCGAGAAATCTTTTGCATGCTTTCGAGAAAACTGCCTTTTTTTCTTAAGCTTCAAATTACACCTTACAGAGAGTCTTAACATCTTAAAACTAAAATAATACTCCAAGTATTTTAGAATTCCATCAGCTTGTTTATTCTTTTCATTTAACAGCATATATTACTAGCATTGACAGATTCTAAAAGTTCTACAATTCTTCATCAGCTGTTATACAAAAAATAAAAACGAAATAATATTTATAAAAATAGGCTTATCAAAGAACTTTTAACTTTTAATATTTTCATTGAAATAAAAATAGAAGCAGCTGAAAAATGTCTGAAAAATAATCGTCTTCTAAATGTCTATTAACAGATTTTGATTATGATATTTACTCAACAATAATCATTAGATACATTGAGTACTGTAATGTCGTTGTGTGCTGTCGTTGTGCGCTTTATAGCACATAATATACACGCAATGCAAACAATAGATACACTTAAAAACGAAACCAACTGAACGAGTGCAACAATACGATCTTTTCATTAATATAATGGATTCGATTCTTTTAATTCCTTCTGACTTTTTCAGTGTAAATGTGGTACAGGCATACACCAATAAAAAGCAAATGAAGTTAATGGTATTTTGTAAGGTGTCTTGGAAACACATTATGATCATCGTCGGAGAATTACAAAAGAATATAAAATGTATGCTCATCTTTCCCCCTTCTTTTGTTAGCATTACGAAGGTAAGAGCAAAACGCTCTACTTCATTTAGAAATGTTAAAAAGAAGTAAAAATTAAAATCGACTAAAGCAATTATTTTATTATTATCCTTAGCTGCAACAAATTCAATCGATTGATATCTAATGATAATTCAAGCTTTAAAAAGATCATGCAAAAATCCTTCATTGAAGTAAAGACCACAGAATTTGGCAAACGATTTTTTTTTCATTTATAACTTAACTAGTTAAAATATAAAAAGAAAGAAAGACCTAGTTTAACTAGGTATTTATTTTATTATCATTCGCTGAGTATTTATTATTTAAACTCTTCAAGCATCTCTATGCGGATTGCTTTTTTTTTTTTTTACAAATAAATAGATGTATCAAAATGGTGAAGATTCTCCAAAGCAATTTCTTTTTTATTCTGAAAATCATTATAACCGGCTTCGACGGAGCCATTAATTCTGTTAAAAGAATAATATATAAGTGTAAAGCTATGAATAAAAATAGTATTTCTGGCGTTTCTTTTCTGGTGCTTATCGATGAATACTTCAAAGGAATTTTTTTTATTTCTGTTGTGTTATTAGTCACAACCGTCACTTTATTCAATTTTATAACAACTTTAGGTATGGCAAACATTGAATAAACATGCATAAAAACTGTGGTATTTACGTAAAAAAAGTTTTGTACTTTATAAACATTAAAATTTTATAAAAATCATGCATGAAAGTTTTTAGTTATTTGAAATGTACGATTTGGTGGATTATTAATTACTATGTTTTATGATTGTAAAATAATTGTTTCGTTTTTGTAACAAATGCTTGGAGCTATTTAATCTAAAATGTCGGGAACTGCGTTCCATAAAAGATGCTTTACACTCCGATTTTGTTTATGCTTAGATACTCATATTTTACTCTGGACTTTATATGATTAAAAATGATAAGAGAGAAAGTGCGGGGGGGGAATGATTTATTTAAATTTTTATTTATTGAACTCGTTATTTCGGCCAGATAAATTCTGAATATTAGAGTTAAAATTTAGCGCTTAAAAGAAAAACAATTTTTTTTCGGTGAAAGGAAAAAACTATGCTCTGTGCGAGAAGGAACACTTCATGACAATACAATGAGAATTTTTGCATAAACTCCGAAAATAAACTCTATAATCAGAAATTTACTTACACGTCACTTTTTAATGGTGCATATTACCGATTTAATAAATAAAAAAACGATTCTTTAGAAGCAGCTAATATTTGACCAAGTATTCACGAGCTAAGTCGGCAAACAGTGGTGACGCCGAAAAAGAAGAGTTGAAATAAAATATTTTCACTAAAAATTTGTAATTTTAACGAGGAAATAACTACGCACTGAAATATTAAATGGTAGGAGTTTCTTTGAAATTTTCTCGCGTATTCTATCTAATTAACGCCAAGTTTACGGACATTTCAGACAGACTTCCTCCAAACTGCTTGCACTCAAAATCATAGAAATCGGCAAATTTGGTTAAAGAATGTATACCAATCATATAACTAGTTCAAAGAATTAAGTTATCTTTGTCGCAGACAAAGTAATGGACATTACGCCGAAAACATGTTTTTCAAACGCAGGGGGTGGAGTGGGGGATCTAAAACTTGGAGAATTTTGAGAAAATTTTGAATTGAAACATTTTGAAGATAAGAAACAAAATTTTCTCAATATTCTGTAAGGGAGAAAACGTCAATATATTAATCCTTCTTGGTTAGCTACCCTTTAAATTTTAAATTGAAATAAAATAATTACAGATAATTTATTTAGGCCTAAAAGAGTTCACATGTTAAATTTTGCGAAGACTGTACTTATTTTTCTGACTTTTTGCTCCATTACCTGTAACATGCTCCGCTTGAGCCCAGGAAAAGGCGATTAAGTGGGTATTGCAATAAAGCACGAAAAGGTGTAAAAACTCTTGAAATTGAAATAAAAAAAACACTCGTTATACCTGTGCAGCGGACTTGTGATACTGTGGGCGGCTGAACTTGTGAAACTTTCGCCTTGACTTCCTTTATATTAAATTAATACGTAGATCTAAGAAAAGTCTTAATACCAAAACTTTCAATTCAAATAGCCTTTCGTAGATTTAAATCACAGAATGTGTAAATTTACCTTCTTGTTTTGATGCTCCAAGTCCATTCTTCCCAAAACTCTTTCGTGATATTTGCTTTGAGATATATCTCGTTAATTGCGTTTGTGACTTCCCATAATGAGTTGTTCGCGTGCCTCCCAAGTTTGGGAATCTGTAAGCAAATTTCATTAATGAAATGAGTCGAAGAAAATTAGGCATTTTTTTTCATATTGCTCAATATAAATAATCCTTTAAACAAAGAAAATTTAAAGAAATATTTGACGATTTGTTTTAGCTTAATAACCTTCCAGTTTTGTGTGCGTCCTGTCACACAGAGGTAGCGCGTCTTCCTCTTGATTTGGGTGTCCTGGGTTCCAGTCTGTGAGGTGTATGAACGTGCCGCTACCCCCCGTAAAATGTTGCTATGCACGTGACCGTGTTCAATAAGTCATCTTATTGGACATTGTTAATGCTACTTCAGAGTGACGCTCATCCAGCTTAACATTGCTGAATATAGTCAGTACCCTTGTCCATAGCAAGTGCCATTAGTAACAGCAACAAACAGATTTAAAGCAATATTAGAGCTATTTTTTGTCATGGCCTGGAGATTTTGAACTGTTCTCAGACTAAGATAACGACACCTAGGCTGATACTTCCTCTTCAAACTTGCATGCCACACAAGTGGGAGGGCGTTTGGCACCGACGGATTTAATGTGCACCAGCCCCTACTGACACGACAGTTTGTAACTGACATTGGGTCTCGAGCCTGAAAGCCTCTGGTTTCGTAGCCCAGACTTTACCATCATCCCAATGCAGTCCAGTCATGATAGGTACATCTCGGTCAATACTTATTTTCTATTCTATAACGAATTGATCAAGTGTAGATGGATGTCGAAGCTACTTTATTCAGCTGTGGTAGTGTCGTCGGTTGTACATTCTGTACCTGTGCAATAGTTCAGAGGTTTTCTATTGGATTTCATCATCTCTATAAACGCAAGTGCGTCAAATACCATTTTGAATATGATTGCAGCCCAACATCCTTAATCATAGTGCACGTAATGACTTTCAACACATGATAGAGTCATAAAAAACGCTTCTTCAGACTATTTTTCACATTCCATTTATAAATCATAATTCAAAGAATTCATAACATGCACTTTTGCTTAAAATTGAAAGATGGAGGTTATCGAATTCCCTTCCTTTATTTAGAAAATTGAAGGAAATTATGAATAAAGAACTGTTTCAAACGGAGAATACTCTTTTTAAAATAAAAATTTATCTAATGAATTTTAAACAAAGTGAAAGGGGACAAACGAAAGGATATTTAGTTGAATTCATACATAAAAATTTTTCGCACAATATTTTATATTCTTGATTTCTCTGACGAAATTGAATTTTTGTTCTTGTTTGACCCTTTATATATTTCTGAATATTGCTCAGAAAAGAAAAGAGGAAAGGGAAAATGATGCCTTTTATTCAATTTATATATTTGAATTGTATTTTGTCCATATGTAATAGGATGTTGAAAGCAGTTGGCTAGTTACTCATGATCAACATTATTGTACAGTTCCAAGTGTGAAAAATTTTCCTTTATATACAAAATTTATACGTTTTATTTTCAAAAATCATTGAAGGAGTAAATGAAATCCTTCCTGTTTTATTCTTACGAATTGCGAAGCTATTGGATAAAATGTACACTCATAGAAAGAGAGCATATCTTCGGAAAGATATTCGATGGATTGTGTGAGAGTTTCATGTGGCTTGTTAGAAGAAAGCAAAGCATACACTGACTCATGTCTGATAAAAGTTAAATATAGAATCAAGTCAGAATTGTGAAAATACTATTTTAAAGCATGTACCTGACCAAAGAAACAAATAAAAATCAATGTTTAAACTCATATCTGGAAAAAAGAGTATAGAAAGTGACAGAAAACTGAGAGCGTCTGCTGTAGCTAAAGAAAATCGATTATTCAGTGATTCTTTGAACCTTTTTCTGAATTTTGTTATATTAACATAAATGCGATAGATTAACTGCCCACACATGGACCTATTAATTATTTGCATATGCATAATTACCACGGAATGCTTCCCACTAACTTGGTCATGAAATCTGCCCAGTTCAAGAAATGCAGAGAAAGATCAGAGCATCACGGACTGCTGCATAATTCTCTTAATTAAGGGGTCTCGCTTTCTTTGGCGAGTGATTTAAGAAGCGATAGAATATGGAAGGAACAAACATACCCCAAAACTCCTGAAAATATTGATGAAAGGCAACAATACAAACAAAAATGAGGAATAATTTTTTCAGCTAATACCGTTTTAAATTATCCCATAAGTCAACATATTTTTATAATTAATACAACTTTGAATGTTGAAGGATATAATAATGAAATTCTTAATTCTATTTGACAGTGCTTCATGAGGCAGTTTATAATTATTCCCCCCGAAGGGTCGCTACATATTCTCTTGCCAAATTAAATAAATGACCGTTTAAATAACTATTTTGATTTTAAATCGCTCATTGTTTTGAAATATTTTAATTCATTAAAATACTTTTTTTAGTATTACCAAATAACAAGTTCAATTTTTTAATGTATTCCATATTATTATCTTAATTGCTTTAAAAGTCAGTAATTTAAAAAGACAAACTGATCGCCAAAGGCTGGTACTATATTTAAATATTTCTAGCAGAACGTTTTGCGGTACAAAGTCATTTCTAATGAAAATTTTAAGCTGAAATTAAAGTCCATTTCGAACAGTAATTGAAGACATTCAAGATCATAATAGAAGTAAAATTTGCCCCTTTTTCCAATGACAAAAAATTACAAAATATTGCTGAAATAAAGAACTACATTACGATGGTAAAAGATTCATTTAGATGGTTTTTTTAAAAATATTATTTAAGTAATATTTAGCATTTCTGAGTTAGAAACACTTAGTTATCGAAGGAGATTTTTTAAACATATAAAACCAATAATTAGAACCGTTTTAATGGTGGTTAAAGAAAATGTGAATGGGAATTACTGTTGGAAGAATATTTGGTTTGAAATCGAATGGTTATGAATCGAAATATAGAACGTTATTGGATATTAATAGCTTTATTGTTCAATCTAAGCCTACTTACTCAATATCATTTCGTATAAAAAATGTATAAGAAGTTTTTAAAAAATCGTAAGGAAATCCGAAAATTTCAACAACAATAATAAAAAAATGGCAGTAGGAGTTAGCGCGAGTCACAGAATTATTCAAGTTATCACAAAAGAAGAGCTAAATTTTGGGCCTTTAAGCAAAAGAAATGTCTAATCTGTCCAAAAAAATTAAGAAAAAGATAAGAGAAATTGTTGAAGCGGTGTTGTAGCAAAAGTAATGACTAAAAAATATTTTATGATGAAATTCAATTTCCATTGAATGTTCCGTCGACTGATGCTGTGCGTTCAGCTCACTCGAAGGTATTTCTTAAAAAGTGTGATTTGTCCAGTGTTTTCAGAGTAGGAATTCCATTATAGTTTGGGATAACGCATCAAACAATGAAAAACTGTGACTGGAATTCATTTATTAACATGTGAGAAGTTAGTGCGGGTTGTTACAAACAGGCCTTATTTACAACGATTTGTTGATACTACTACAGTTTATATAAAAAAGATATCCCCAAAAGAAAGGGTCATTTCTACAAGAATTCTACACAGTCACACGCCTAGAACCAAATCAGCATAAGCGAGCCTCAACTCTCTGATTTATATCAAAGTCTTATTACTCTTATAGGATTGTCTTCTAGATTTCCGGAATTGAATATTACAGATTTTAATGATAAAAGCAAATGTTAAACAATGCAGAAATTTAGTATTTCATGCTAAATTACTCCAACTCTTCCATATTTCTTAAAGAAAAATATTACCTCTTAAAATACAGGCAACTTCTTTAATCGACAACAATAACGGGCGAATTTTTAATGATGTTTACCATATTGGTGTATGTTTACCATATAGGTATCTATTATATGTTATTTTAAGTTGTGAATAATTCAATATTTGTAATAAGTGATCCATAATTAATCTAGAATTTTAGGTGGAACATTCTTTCAGTCATTTATAAAACAGTTGCTCTAAGTTCTTTTTAATGTCTTTATACAATAAACAATTCACCAAAAAGAAGTATTCAGAGCAAAAAAAATGTATATATATACGAACTACGATAGTCGACGGATCAGCCTTGCACAGATAAGGTCTCTTTTTACAAACTTCCGTGACGTTTTCTGGAGTTTGGCACAAATCGGGATATTCAGAGCAAAACTTACTTCTTTTGATGCTGAAAATAAAGAATGAATACATATTGTATAGTGCTCCTTCTTCACTATTTGAGTTGTGCAATAGCAGATGTCGCCACATTAATACTGCATTAATCAGATGGTAATTTGATCAGATTAATCAGATGACCGTTTCCAATAAATTATGGATTTCTAACTTTCATAATCACATCAGAGAAAGGGCATTCGAAAATGAAATGATAAAAGGTAATCTGCCAGATGCCCCTCAATCTCCCTCAGTATGATGAAACTATTGAATAAGGAATTGAGATGTTAGAGATGCACGCTCGCTTTTGACACTGTTTAAAGAGTACCTGTCTCTCTATATAACTCCTATGACAGATGATCTACCTTTTAAAAAAGCGGTATTATAATCTACATATCATTTGCAGGGGGTAAAAAAGGTGGGTAAAGAGAGAGAGGGGTGTTAAAGTGTATCAAATCAGTCACTGACTAATTTAGCTTTCTCATAAATTTTATGCGGATTACAGTAAATAACTCACCACCCTTCAAGTACTAATGACGCAGTTTTAATTAAAATTTATTCTGAAGTTAATGTTAACTTTAGAAGGAGAGTGTTAACTCTAAATTATATAGATGTAAGGCAGACTTAGCAATGTCTAACTTAGAACTCTCTGTCTCGTCCAAAAATTGGAGGGAAGATGATGTCTTGATCGGACTAATCAGTAAAACAATTATAACACCAGGACTGCTGAATCTCTTTAACCTTCCTAATGATGCTCTTTGTCACGAATGTAATCGCATAACTGATATTGAACACGTAATTCTCTCGTGCAAAAAGTATTCATATTGTAGAGACAAATTATGCACTTTTCTCCAGTGAGATAAACAAGATACTTCCTTCAAAAATGTTCTGGATAAAATTACTGCAAACAAGACCAATCTGTAAATTTCTCTTCAAGCAATGAAGCAATTCAATATCTACTAACTTTTTCTACTACATTCAATCGAGACTTATTTTGACATTCCTAACTTTATCATCATTCCTTGTTGAGGGAACGCTCTGGCTTATTGTACCTTTTCTTTTCCCTGAAACTTCTAAAAATGTTCTAAATTGCATCAGTGAACTCACTGAAGCTTCAGTCAACTGACTGAACAGACTTTATTAACAGTTAACTGACTGAAACTTCGATTTGTTTTAATGTGTCAGCGCTGTCGTGTTTAATACTTTTTTATTTGTTCTATATCTATGAAAGAGGGAATAACAGCCATTGTTGCTAAAAATCCGAATACCGTACTTCTTTAAATGTATTTCAATAAATTCAGTCAAGTCATGACTTAAAAATAATAATGTTCTCACACGATAACTTAAAATTTACGATCGGAGATTTCATTTTAATTTTTGATTTTGCTCTTGTCTGAAACGGTGCAACAAATAAAAAAATATATATTAAAGAGAGATTAGATCTGTAATATCTTTAGATTGGTAAAGATAGATTAGACATTTAGATAGTTATTTTTTAATTTCACGACTTTTATATATATATATATATATATATATATATATATATATATATATATATGTTATTTTCATGACTTATTTCTTCCCATAAATATTCCATAAAGATTAAATCTGGGGACTGGGATGGGATAGGATGCTGTTGTTTAAAAAAGAGACATTGCTCTTGATAAATCGCGGAGGTGTGCTTAGGATCATTGTGCTGTTGAAAAGTAAAGTTCCCGCTATTCCCGTACTTCAAAGTTCCACATAATTCTTTATTAACATTCGCTACTTTGACTTCTCCCTACCCACAGCTCAACGATCTTGACCCATGGTTATTAAATTTTAATTCACCACTAAAAAAACACAAATTCCGAAAAAAGAGAGATACTTGCATAGAGGCCCGTTTCTGTTGCAGAGACTTCTTACGTACACTTCTTACAGAACACGCCTCCATTGCAAGCTTTTTGAAACCACTTTTCTCACCATTTGAAGTATGATTTTAATGCTTTGATCAGCCATTAAATCAGTTGCAAGTTACAGTATACACACTACGTTTCTTCGGTGGAATAGGGTCTCGAAATTGAAATCCTACGACTTATGGGCCGGGATCTTACCACCAAACCCACTGCAGCCTTTTTATTCACATGGAGTGAAATCAAAATGTAACCTAATTTATTGTAACGAAATTTTTTGGAATCATCGCTAGCACACTTCCGTGAATAAGCTGACCAACCAAAACAATTATTTGAAGAATCTAATTTTTAAATGTATCAGTTTCTTATTTGCAATAAAATCATGCATTTAATTATGCTGCATTTTTGAGTTATCGTGTTCACTCGCATAAAGCAGGACAAACAGACAGACTTTCCGTTCATGACTTTTATCTAAAATTGGGCTTTCATCTAAAGTTATGGCAAATTATATTCATCAAATTCGTACGATTTAATAGCATTCTGTTTAAAAAAACATTAGAAAATTCAAATTTTTAATGTTTTAAAAATGGAAGGTACACAGGAAAGTTTTTATTAGAACTTTTGTCTAAGGGGTGAAGATTCCTCAAAACATCGAAGATTCAATTTTTGAAAGTCCATAAAAACTTAGAGTATATGCGAGAAAATAATAAAAATTCAAATTAACATGCTTTAAGAATTTATATGAGTTTTCTTATGAAAAATAAGGATTTTTTCCCACGTAAATATGTGGAAACTTAATTCTTACGGATAACACGGATTTTAAATACTCGAGAAAACAGATAGCAAATTTCTTTTTACAGAGAATTATGAAAAAAATAAATATTATAGCTTTCATGCTATTTTGTGATACAACAAGAATAAAGTAAAGACATTCAATTTCCCATAAATACCATACCATTTTTTTACATACCATGAGTACGATATGTAAAAAAAAATATACATAAACATTATTCGACCATCGTTACTTACGGATTGCGGATGCAAAATGTAACTGCAGGAATTTCAAAGTCTTCAGGATAGGTAAATTCTGTTTTGATCGTGGTAGGATATTTACTGAAGGCCATTAGGAATGTCGTGGACTGATAAAGGAACGACGCCAAACAGATGGCGAAAACGACCCCCTTCAGAAATCTGCAGGTGGCAGATCCTCTTGAGACTTTTGACTTTCTTCTGCATTTCTTAGATGAGTTCTTCGCTTTTCGCTTGGCTTCTTTTCGAGGGTGAATACTTCTTGTAGACATCTCTCTGACTTTGGAAAAAAAAAGTATCAAAATCAATCAGCAAATATAGTGAACCCAAAATAAGTAAAAGTGTATTTTGCGTTCTTCGACGTCGAATTTTTCATTTCAGATTTATATTCTCAGTTTTTTTTCTTTTCAAAATATATTTATATTTGATTTTTAAAAAAAACAAGGGATTTTTTTTCTTGTAATATAAACTATTATGCTCATTTTTCTAAATATACATATTACAATTGTTAAATAAATATCATTATGTTGATGCCTTGTCCGTGTTACAACGGAAAGAAGGGTGCAGTTCTGAGAATAGGGACCCCTGAGAACAAATATCATTGTAATTTGAGTATTTGATACCAAAAGGAAATGAAAAAGTATTGATGAAAAACATTCAATGATTCATGTGTTTTCCTATATGAGACAATGCCAATGAATATTTCATTTCGATTTCAAAAAGAGAAGAATTCAAAAGTCAGATTCCATTATTTTATCTCTTACTATTTTGTATTGGCTATAAGAAGCCATTGATTACTATCTGATTTGTCAAGAATATTATCTTTATTTAATTTAAAATAAATCTTTGATAAAACTCTTTGAAGCCATAATACCATCAACAATGACATTTTTGACTTCGAAATGTCTTACAAATTAAAGTTCGCTCTTTTTGATAGTGTTTTTGCATGATATCCTAGTATGTAGGATCTAAAGAAATATATCGTATAACATTATGATGCTATTGAAATGTAACTGTCTGAGAAATTTATTTTTAAATTACAATATAACTTTACTTTCTTACTACCCTTGTATATTGGGTAGATAATGAGCGTCATATATCATCTTCCGTAAACAATGAAAAAAGATCGACCTAATAAATATGCGATGAAACAACAGAATCGGTTTAAAATTCATTGCAATGTTGAAATTCGTTGCTAAACACTACGCGAACTTTATTTTTAAAATTTGAAATTATGTAAACTAACGTACCCCCAAACTTGGCAGCATTAAAAAGTAAATTTTAAATTATAAAATTAAAGAAATGAAATTCAGTTTTATTTTGGAATAAACAATACTATTACAATATATTAAGATATTATTTTGTAAAGATATTAAAAATTTTCTTACATTTTAATTAATTAAATTTTTACTACACTTTAAATAATTATCCTTAGTTCGATCTTCTCAACATTCCAATTTTATTGCTACAGACTTTATAACCCTCAGCCCAAAAGGACTGCTGAAAAAGTATAAAATGATGTTATTTTCCAATTCAGTCTCTATTGAAGGTATTTCGATCACTAAATTAATATCATTTTTAAATTTAAGAACAATATAAAAAATTATATGCAATGCTTAGAAGTTATGGTGTAAGAACGATCAGATTAAACCTTTCTTCAAAAAATTTTGTAATTATTTTTTAAAAAAATGATGTAACTTGTACCTTTATTAGTATTTAAAACTTTTTATTTGGAATATCATTTTCAAATGCTATTGTAAATAAAACAAATAATAAAATAATAGTTCAATTCCTACTTAGGCCATCAATGAAAATTTTTATTCTTGTTAATTTTATTAAATAATTAAAATTAATTGAAATAATTTTTCTAAAGTATATTGATTTTTACTATAATGATAAGCAATTTTTTATATCTTTTATTCTGTTTTGATTTAATTCAAAAGTACTTCAAAGTAAATCCAAAAAAAGTATTAATTTACAATGTTTAATTTTAAATGCATCAATCTTTATAATTAATAGTTCATCAAACTTTATAACTAAAAATTAGGCGACATTATTTCGTTTTTCTGTATAATTTTTTAAGTTATTACGAAGCAAAAAAAATTATGCCATTCAAAAAAAAAATTTAATTGTATCATTTCAATGGTGCTAAATTAACAACTATGCAATTTTTCTTCCATTTTGAAGTATTTAAAAACTTTTTTTCGGAATAAAAATCGTAGATTCCATAGTTTCTTTGAAATTCTAACCATTTTTATAGTTTTTTGAAGTATTTGATTATTTGGGTTTCTTTCGTTTTTGAAAGACAAAAAAAAAAAATAATTTAAAGTTTTCACATATGTGTAATTTATAAGACGATAAAAAAGTTATATTACAAAGTTATGAGAAACTTAGAACCTAAATTTACTAGATATTTGCAATTTTAATAACTCTATTGTGTTAGGAACAGTTATTACTTAATAAATATACCTTACCTGAGACAATTTTAATAACACGACTTTAGCGTCTACCAATATGACGAAATCATGATCATTTAGCAATATATGGAAACGTTGGAATAAGAATACAAATTTTAGAAACTAAAAAGAGAAAATATTTTATCCCAGATAACTTGAATCATCATAAAGCGAATATCCTACTGTATAAATAGGGAAAGAGTTTTTAGTTAATTTGAAAGCATTTCAAGTTTTAACCCTCACAAAGACTTCTATTTACAGCATCAATGAAAGTACAAAAATCAACGTTAATGAAATACAATATGCTTGTATTATGCCACATTTAAGATAATTATTACATTTTACTAAATGACTTTGAGAACTGCAAAACAATATAATTGACTTAAAAATCGATTATACTTTCACTTGCAGATTTACTGTCTGAGATTTCTTTTATTTAAACCCAATTTGGTATCCAAGGTGGCAAGCAAACAATGTAGCATTTCTATCAAACAAGAAAAGTATACATTTTTATCAAAAGAAATTATTTATATTATTCCCATCGAATTTATATATCACATTAAATTGAGAGATATAGACGCTTTATAATTCATCTAAAACTATAAATCCTCTAAATTGAATTTTATGTTTGCTAGTTCATATATTCTTCATTTTTGAGGATCAAATATTTTAAAGCCTATCATCAATCAAAAATGAATTATTTTAATATTTTTGATGAAATTATCTTTAAAAAAATATCCTTTGTTGCTTTAATGGCTAAATTATTAAAATATTTTAAGCAAGAAAATAGTTTTAAAAAATACACTCATGTCCATAAATCAAGGGTAACTCAGAGTCACCCGGAAATTAAACTCTAAAATGTATACATCACCCGTAAAATGACACTTCTACAGAAATCAAATGCAAATTGCAGGAAGCCACCATATTACACTGATGGCACGCCACAAAGACGAGTGTGTGAGAGAATAATATATAAAAAATACAGACGAAAATGTAAAATATTTTGCAAGTGGTTTGTAAGTCTTTCAGTGCAATAACTTCACAGTGTCCACACAAAGGACGCATTACGAGGATTTTTGACTTGTTAGAATTATCGGCCTTTTGTTAAGAAACAGACGAAGTACAGCCTCAGAATTGCTCTCTTGAGCCGCTGGTACGATATTTTAAAGGCTGACCGTGTACAGATTGATCTATATGCTCTTAGTACTATCAGGCGTGTTCCACTTACATCAACTCACGGTCACCTACGGTTATCCTGGAGTAAAGAGCATGTCTTGTGGACAACGCAACAGTTGACTTGTGTGATGCCTTCCGACGGGTCCAGGTTTAGCTTACATTCTAATTCTCTCCGGACTTGAATATGGATAGCACCAGGTACTCGTATCACCAACAGAACATCATTGAACACCGTTACGGGAGTGCAGATTTGCTCGTTTGGAGTGGTAATATTTTGGTTTCCAAAACTGACCTGTATGTCCCAATTTTTTTGTTGCGGACCTGAGTAGTTTGTATAAATTAACTCGGAGCTTGAAAACTTCAAAATTCAGCAATTTTTCAGAGCGCATGTTAGAAATTAGTTATCATTTAATTAGTTGGAAAATTAGTTATAATATATTATGTAAATTCTTACATCGTGGGCGGTTCTCTTAAACGTTGTACTTATGGGGCTTCCCTCGAATTCTAGTCTTTGGTCCATCACATGATCTCCACCACCTCTTTACGTTGGACCTCCGTTTGACAAAGAGGAATCTTTTCCGATCCTTAGGCCCACTGCCTCGCACTGCTGATGGCGACAAGTACGTCCTCGTTTTCATGGATTATTTAATAAAATGGCCCGAGGTCTTCGCGATTCCTGATCAAGAAGCGACCCCTGTGGCAGTAGTCCTGTTTCAGAACTGGATCTCCCGGTTCGGAGTCCCTTTTCTCATCCATTCGATCAGGGGACAAATTTCAGCTCTGAAGTCTTCATAGGTCTTTGTAAATTGACGGGCATGGAAAATACCAGAACAACGCCTTTACACCCACAATCAGATGGCATGGTGGGGCGATTCAACAGGTTATATTCTTAATCGCCCGGCCCTGTTTGTATCAGGAAACCGACAAGATTGGGACCAGAAGTTGCCCGTTGTTCCTTCTGGAATACAGGGGTGCAACTCGCGAGAATACCGGTTACTTACCATCACAGATCCTTCTTGGAATAGAGTTAATTCTCTGAGAATTTGCAGCTTGAGTTTTGCATATTTAAAACGCGCTTTCATAGACAATAAAGTCTGCATTTTAACATCGTTGTTGTGTGGGAATTTTTGTAACAATATAATAAGAAAATTATTGCATGTCGGATTTCATTCTTCTAAATTAGTGCGTTTTGGAGTTTGTCTAATTTCCCGTTGAATAGACAGTTTGATAATAAGTCAATTGTAATATTAGATCGAAATAAGATGGGCACATGCAATATACTATTAAAGCTATATTTTTATTTATAATTAAAAAGATTGTGTGTATTGGCATTCTATGAATTGTAGGGCTTACAGCTATTGAATTTGGCGCAAATATACCTTAAAAAAGACAATGTATATGTTGGAATGATATTTTAAAAACTTTAAATAATCAAAAGCATATGAATTGTGGCTGTGTTTTTTTTAACTTTAAAAGATAGAGGCAAGCAAGGGGATTTTTTGGGTCATCTTCAAATCTAAAAGCTGTAGCCGTAAACAAAACTAGTTACCGTTGGGCGCCAAACACTATTCCTGCTAGGGAAAAACAGAACTCTTAAAGGAAGAAGCTAAATTTACTTAAATCCTTTTAATAAACATTAAAGGACATAACACACAAATTACAATACACTGACATACGATCAATACAAACAATTAGTTAAAAGTATAATAATCGGGGGAAAACATCATGTTTACTCCATGACTCCAGAACACAGACAGAAGTTTTGGGAAGTGGCCGGTAGAGGCAAGCTGGAAAAGTTGTCCTGTCACAAAGCTTATTTTTTTAATATACTAACTTAATCATGAAAATCCTTCCTAAATTATTGTAATTTTAATATATTCATATTTGTTTGATTTTTTATTATATATTACATCGTCACTTTAAAGTTCAAACTTTTTCAGTTTTTCGGTGAAATACTTAATCACTTGATTTTATTGCTTCATTAAAAGTTTAGAAGTATTTTATAAAATATCCGCATCATTTACAAGGCGAATAAAAAAGTAGAGGTGCTACAGTACCGCAAAAGTTAGTCGACAGAGAGCTGAATATTTGTATTTTTAGCAACATGGTGTTTTATGAATAGTTTTCAATAGAAAGGCTCAAGTACGTAAGTGTAATAGAATTAAAATATTAGGATGATCGAAAGGTAATTTCGTTTCTTTTTATGAAGATTAAAGACAATTTTCTCATAGTGAATAAATATTTCATTGAATCATATGCTGCCAATTCTTGTCCAATACTTTTTGCCATCTTTCTGGCAGTAGAATGATTCCGCTTTAATAAGTTTTAATTTCTTTGCTATCAAAAAAAATCCAGATGATCTCCTCCTTGGAAAAAAATCAGAAGGTGCCAAATCCGGTGGGTGAGGCAATGAGTTCCATCTAAGCTGAAAAATCTTTTAGAGAATTTCCAAACTTGTAAGAGGCCTCGCATTATCTTGATGGAACACTACGTCCTTTCTATTGAACGATTCTGGCCTTTTTTTTGTCTAAGAGAATCATACATTTTGCCAAGCTGATGACATTACACGTCAGAATTTATAATTTTGCTCTGCAGTAAAAGTTTAAAAAAATTAATTTTTTAATATCCAACGAAACAAATAACATCATATTTTCGACGATTTTCGAATTTCGAAGTGCTTTAAATCGATTCTTCTTTTTTTTTACCCATTATTCTTTCCTTTTAAAGTTGTTCTGGATAACTCATTTCTCGTTCCCATAAGGATGCGCTTCATAAGTGTACCTTTTTTATGACATTTGAGAAGAATCGAGACATCAGCACAAATTTCTTTCCAGAAGAACATGAGGAAATCCCTATGCTGAGCTTTGAAAATTAAACTCGGGTGTTTCAATTGAGCATAAACGATAGAATTCGATAAATTTAAAATCTCACCGACCTCACGAGTTGTTATTCGCCAATTTACGTCAATTAAGGCTTTCACTGCGACTTCGCCAACTTCAACTGACCCTCCAGAATGCGGTGCATCTTCAACATTAAATTGCTGGATTGCAATTTTAAAAACTAGTTTTGGGAGTATTTTTTCTCCAAACATATCGGATAACTATTTTTCCTTAATTGAATCGCCCTTTTACCTTTCCTCAAGTAATACAATTAGTTCCCCCTATTGGGAAAAACAAAATGATTTTAAGAACGATCTGATAACACGACTTTAATATCCAACGTTAGGAAAAACCTAAAGCTACATCGAAATGACTTCATCGAAATAAAAAGTAATAAATATACTCGGCGAATTAGTTAATCACCAAAAGTATTTTGTAATAAATAAAATAATAAATAAAACATTATGATAAATTTTATCCACCATAAATTTCAACACTCTGGGCTTTTTGAGATATCAAATTCAAATGTACTTGAGCGGATGCACAGACTTCTTAGTGGAACACGTTTTCCAAATAAGGGTTAGAAATCCAAAACCGAATGTCAAGCTGTTTGTATTATTAAATTAACGTGTTTATGTACAGACACTTAATCTAACATAAGCGTTTTCTGAATTTATTGAAGTCTAAAACATATAAAGCTGAAATCGTGAAGGTGATATTTTTCTGTGAATAATTATTTTTCTTTTATGCAGACAGCTTGAAAGATGTTGAGTGTATGCGACGTCTGTGTTTACTGAAGTAATGTTTTTTTTTCTCTCTTCATTTGTTAACAGGGGATAACAACCATAGAGTTGAAATAGTGATAGAAGGAGTTCAACCCAATTTTCGTGAGGACGAGATAAAATCACGGCAATTCGGGATAGAATTTTTATTCACTGTAACCGCATTCTCCATTCGCCATTATATCTCAATGAAAGATTATTTCTCGTTTTTAACAGTTCAATTTTAAGGCTTATTTAACCCAAGATAAGCTGTTGCTGTGCAACTGGACAAAAAATAAACTTCCAAGGATAGTCCTGTATTATTTAGCAGCAATGTACAAGAAACATTTTCTATTTATATTCATTTTAAGTCAGTTTAAAATTTAATAACTTGGGTCCCTCAGTGATGTTGATGTTATAACAGAATAATATTGCTTACTTTCGTTTAGTTATTGTATTCAACTTGGCTAACTTGATATCACGTTTCATTTAAAAGGATATAACTGCATTATACTTTGATAATCGCTTTATTTTAATCTCGAGTGTGTTGCACGCGCTTGGCCCAAACTTGGTGGGTTTTTTTCCCCTCGCCAATACGTGTGTATATAAACATCATTAACCGATTAATGATTATGTATTCATTTTAATTCAAATAACTATCCTTATTATTTATAATATGCTATTTCTTTTTTTTACCATAATTGTATTATACCTTGAACTATATTAAATCATCATTGTGAATGAAATAATGAAACCAAAACGAGTGCTTTATTGAAAATGTTGTATAGTAACATTCCATAAATGTGGTAGTAATAGTTGCATGTTTTCCAAATATTCAATTAAGAACCGAAAAGGAAACTAGCTAATATTGTAAAGATAAGAAACTATCAAATAAAGAAACACTATCTTAACAGTTAAAACTTTCAACTGAATATCAACCTTTATTAATTACTTGCGACATGTACCTACTCAAAAATTCCCATTTTCGTAAATATTTCGAATTTCTTTTTTAATTTGTTTTAACTACTATTTTCTATAACGGTATTATACATAGGGAATGTTCATAAAAATATTAAGGCTCAGCAACATTGAAACTTATTCGTTAAAAACTTACTCTCTTCTGAACTCACTATAGCTAATATACTTATAACGTGCTACCGTGAGTGAGTGTTCGACTAATAAAGTGGTTAGAGATCTGACTTAACATTCTCGAGACACGAATTCAGCCCTGGACTTGTTACCTCAACTTTCTAAATTAATTTTAAAATATTTAACAGTTTTAATGAAATATCTTTTTTCATTTTTTATGCAAAAAGAAATATTTATTCTTCTAATATTTGGATTGTAATTTAATTTTTAGAAAGAAAAATAATGATAAATACGAATCCATTCTTTTTAAAGAGCTAGAAAAAAAAGCTGCTTAGGTCACTTTTAACTTACCTGTTTTTCCCCTGAAGGGCACCTCGTATTTCGGGATGAGATTCTTCCGGTATGGTGGTTGGATCTCCCCAGGACAGTGGGTACACTAATAGGTTAGATTCCTCCCATCGAAGACGGGACGTACTTCCTACGGGGAGGATTCTACCGTAACGGTGATGGCCACTAGGACTCAACTACAGTTCCCGCTAATTGCTACTGCGGTAATCCGGTCGTTCAGCTTCTAAGCTTAATCCGTGTGCCTTTGTGGTGGGTCGAAGAGTCTATCTATAACTTAAAAGAAATGAAATATTTACTTAAAGATGAAAATAATTACTTTTAATAGAGGCAAAAATAAAAAAAAGCAAAGTAAAATATTAAACATGATTTTAGTTGAGAAACTTAGTTACATATGTTATGAAAAAGAAAATTTTTTTTCAAAACCAGTTTGCTTGTTTTAGCTTAGTAGAATGATAATTTCGAAACAAGAAAAGAAAAAAATAATAATGACAAACTTTTCAGGAAATCGACCATGCCGAATACCTGGAAGCAAAAGATTCCGCCACAGATTTTGAGTTTGCCTATATTCTTGACATGTCACCAAGGGAAGGTATTCTTACTCTTAGATTTTTCCAAAGTCACGTGTCTCATGTTGCATACACTTGTTTAGATAAGAAACACAGAACTAGCGCCCCCTTCCCCCCATTAATATACCAACTCTACGATAACAGCCTGAGATGCTATGAATCCCAATCTCCTAATTCTTTCAAGATCAAGCATGCCACGACAATTATAACTGTCCTTCACTATACATTTGTTGACCATTTAATGAGTTGTTGATAAATTTATAATTTTCGATACAAAAATTAAAATTTTCAAACATCTTTGAATACTAGCGATTTTTCGATTTCAGACAAAGATCCAGATTTTTTCACATAATTATATACTATATGCAAGAAACTCTTTAAAAAATGCAAACTAGACGAGGCAATATCAAAAAACTGCACATATATATTTGCATTTTTAATAAATTATTATAGCAATTTAACTATTATAACTGCAATTGAATTCACAATAATTATAATTACAATGAATTCATCTTATGAAATGTGAGACTTGTGTTAGAAGTATTGTGCACCTAAACATTAGTGAATTTAAAATTCTTTTGCAATTATTCTAGTCATAATTCCAGGGTTTATTAAAATAATAGGTGTGTTTAAATCACAATCTTATATTTAATTTACACTGGAATCGACATTCAAAACTCTTTACTAATATTTACAATTAAAAACAATGAAATTCATAATTTGTTGACATCAAATTATAGTTATCATCAAACAAACTTTATTTAATTTACAGAATTCTTGTACCATGAATGTTTGATTTGTTTTTCAGTGTATGAAAAAAAGATCTCATTTTTAAAAACATCTGAGCCGGATGGTAAAAATAGGAAGGTAAGTGGAGTAATGTTATGCTATGATTAGCACATTAAAAAAATTACTCATTAAAATCTTTTTTATTTAAACACGGTATTATAAATCAAATGCTCCTATAGAAATAATAAACAGAAGGAAAACTGGACAATTTTTAATACTAGAATAATATTCCAAATTTTTAATTATTACTTAATTGGTTTAAACTTTGACTGGAAAAGTGAACTGGCAAATGTATCCGCAGTTAGCGACTTCAATTTCTTTGAAAAGGGACAAATTATTCGGGCATTTCGAGAAAGAAAATACATTCGCAACTTGAATCAAAAGCGTAATGTCGAAAATTCTTGTGCTGGTTTGTTATTTTTTTTACATGATCCTTATGGTTTAGCTAGTATCCCTGCAATCTTTATGTGACAACAGCAACTTTTTCCAGCGTCTTAAAGGCCCTATCACACGGTGAAATACCGTCAGCAGTTTCGTCGACAGTTGTCGATTTGTGCTCGCAGGCAACCGGTCAAGCAAGTTTTCCGTCATCGTCAACTTTTTTTAACCGGCTTGAAAATGTCCATGATAGTGACGGAAATATCGTTTGCAAACGAAATTCAACCAATCATGTGACACTTTGGCAGTGACGTAGAGTGCCAAGAATAGCGTCGATTGGCGACTAAACACTAAAAGTAGTTTCGACAGAATGAAAAAAGCGAAGTGAAACTTCGGTATCTTTTCCCCATTCTGTGGGGCAACTTATTGCCCCCACTTAAAAAAAGACTGATACTACCGTATGGAAAATAGTTCTCTAGAAGGATCTTCGAACTTGGGATGGAATTTTCCGAGATCCAACAGGATATTTTTAAGTAAATAAAAAAAAATATTAATGCTGATGGGAATTGTTTTCTTTTTGTGAAATATATTTGACCATATTCAGTCTATATATTCAAATAATAGTATATTTTTTGATTATAGTAATTCCTTAAATAGTTTGTAAACAGTTTCTATATAATTCAAAAAAATTTAACTCCAATGTTAGAGTGAAAAATATAATAGTGATTTTAATACTTAGATGTTCTTGCAATGTTACAGAAATATAAAACATATTTGGTTTTGACAAAAATATAAAAATGATCATACTTTTATCGTTAGCAAAAAACTAAATCACCTTTTGTATGATAGACAATAAAATTTAGGTTTCTTTTACCACATTTTTTCTTTTAAATTTGACAAATTAACAGTTAATTTATAATGATATTTCTGATTATACATTTGCATTGAGAAAGATGCATAGAAAAACCACATATTTGGAAATGGTCAGACCAAAAAAACAAGTGTTTTATTACTTCTCATTCCTGATGTAATGTGGAGAGCTTTAAAAAAATGTTTGGCAATTTGAAATTTTAAGAAAAACCTAATTTTTAATATCTATAAAAATAAATGAAGTTTTAATACTTTAGATTTGAAAAAACTAAGGAAAATGCAATAACATATTTTGGAAAATTATTTTTGATTATTATTATTGAATGAAAATTATTTAATGATTCCTATTTTTCACAAATAATGGTAATAAATCCACAAAGATTTTTTTAATAAAAGCTCTGTAGTTGCAAATAAAATGAAAATAAAACATTTAATACATTTTTTAAAAATAGTTTTAGAAATTAGTGAGTCTAAATAGTATAATGCCTTAGAATTTACCAATATTTATCAAGTGAAGAATCCTATTCAATTAATTGTTTTATAATTTTGAACTGGTGTGGGAAAATAAAAATTATTTAAAGGAATGATAAATACAAATTGAGTTCAATATGCATTCTCAAAAATTATTTTTTAAAAATAAATAGGAGGGAAAAAACATTCAATCAAATTTAAAAGAGTAAAAAATATTTCTTAATCAGTGATATGGTGGTAATGTTTTTAAATCGTGTTTTTATTTTTAATTAAAATTCAAAAAAATATGTTCTTAGTGAGTTTTTTATGTCCTAGATTCAATTTCTCGCCATATTTCAAATTCTTAACTTTAATTATTTGTACTGCACATCTAGACACAGTAGTTTTTTTTTATATACACAAAACCTAAAATTTGTCGAGTTGGATCCAACAAATATCAGGTTTCATATAGACAAAAATCATTAGATTTAAAAAGTTACGTAATTTTATTTTAAATGCATTGGCACTCCTCTTCTACTTTATTTATCAACTTTTGTTTTATTTGCACTTTTCTAGAAAAATAAGCACATTTAAGGTACTTAAAAATGATTTTAAAATTTCATTACTATTTATGATGGTATGCATCTTTTAAGCTTAATTGAATGCATACCCACAAATCATTTTTCTTTTCAATATATTTTTGTTTTAAATTTAATATTGATAAGATAAATTTATAGGAATTTATAAAATACAAACACAAAAGCAGCATTTTTTTTGCTTGTCATTATTACTACAAAAATAATTACAAAACTGTTACAAGAAAAATTAAAAAGTTTCATTATTTTACAGAATTTATTGTTACTAATTTTACAAAACTGTTAGTAAGAATAATTAAAAAGTTTTATTATTTTTCAGATTTCATTGTTACTAATTTTGATGAAACTATTACAATTAGTTGAATGGTGCGATAAATATTTACAATAAATGACAATAAGTTTGATACTATTAGAAATGAAAAAGACATTCAAAGGAAAAAATGGCTAGAAAAGTATTTTAAAATTCGATCAATGTACAACTTGTCTCATTTTATAATCCTTATTATATTCATTGTATTAATCACTCAAAAAATTAAATTTGAAACAGAAGTGATTCATTTCCAATAAATTCAATAATGCGTCAATAGAATTGAAATTTATTAAAGCAATGGAATTTCATTGCATTGGCTTCGTAATTTACATATCTACAAATTCCAAGATAGTTTGAATTAATAAAAAATTACAACTATTATTGCTACCATGGGCTTTTATATTCATTGAAAGCTAATGGAATCACTTAAAATTATCCCAGATTTAATTATAAATGCAAGCAACGTCTTGAATAGTCTGACAAAGTATGAAATGAGAAAATTTCTGATATTCACTTAGTAGGAGAAACGAAGAAAGAGCGATAAATAACACCATAACGTAAACCTAAGTTTTTAGGTTTACTAGATAGCAAATCCTAAAGTGACGTCACTTCCGTCGTCGTTTGCCGACGAAAGTGCTGACGGTATTTCGGCGTGTGATATGGCCTTAAGATGCCGGTCATAATGATTGCCGCGAATGCGGTTATCATACCGTTCGCAAAACACTTCAACGGTTACGCTTATCGTGAAAATTTGTGCGGGGAGTTACAGCTCATTGGGGCCGCAGGCCCCACCATCTGTAAGTCTAGCAAATTTGGACTTTGATACTTTTGGAAATTTTCCTATTGAGTTACAGAGTGCATCAGTAGTTTAGGATTGTGTGGTAATTAAATTTGATTTTCAACAGTAAACTGATTGAT
>JAOUZG010001509.1:95971-145432 GCA_026289955.1 Argiope argentata | reverse complement strand
TATATATATATATATATATATATATATATATATATATATATATAATTTACATTCAAGTTTTGGACTACTTACTTTTGGGAGGCACAATCAAAATTTTCTTTCTAGAAAGAAAGAAATTAGTGATTTTGAAAGATATAAATAATATATATATATTCAAAAAATATAAAAACCGAAATTTTAGTTTTAACTAGTTTTAAGATGAAATTTTAGGAATAAAGAAAATAAGCGGACCACATAATGAAAATGACTACATAAACTTTGATTTTTAAAATTTGTCATGAATTAGACTGAAGATATACAACCGAAGCAAACTTTAGACCAATTTTGCAAATAAGCAATTAAGAAAGCGAGTTATTTTTGCCTTCTCATCTAGTTTTAAACTGAGTTCAAAGTTTCAAGGTCATAACTCAGTTTTCAATCGGAATCTTAGAAAATTAATATTGGTTTCAATTCGAGAAGTTTAAAATGGATTCCAATATTTGAAACGGAAAGTCACCTAGAGCAGAAAGTGAGCTAAAATTAAATAATTTTTCAAAAAGGGATATTTCTAAATTATCTTTTTTTAAAAAACCCTTCTTTAAAACCTTTAACGCTTGAATAATCATATAAATTATATAAAAATTAAAATATGAGCCTATTTATTTCAATTTTTATACGATAAAAATATTTTATAGTCAAATAAAGTGTGCTACAAGTAAAGAGGGTAAAATAAAAATTGTTTTTACCTTCGAATCATCTAGTAAAAATTCCAATAATGTGAAGGTGTACTTCAGTTTTCTAAGGGATAAAAAAAAGAAAATAATCGTTTTAGTAAATCTATTGTAAACGATAGAAGAAAAAACTTTTTTCTCACATAGTGTTTTTCTGTTTCAGCTTTTTTATTTTTTAAATTCTTAGTTTCTATATATTACAGTCACACAGAATCTTGAAATACACCTTTTCTTTATTCTCAACTAAGAGACATAAATACTAAAACTCAATTTTCCAAAATTATCTGTTAAATGATAATCAATTTCTGAAGTTATTAAAATACAATACTGTCATCACAATTATACATACGAGTAAAACTTCATTTTTATCGAGTTTCATGGAATGAGTATAAAAAAATCTATTGCAAAATAATATTTTACCTCCAGAAATATGAAAGTAATAATATAAAAATCCGTAAAATGATATTGATACAAAAATTATAATATATATTTCATGTAGAGATTCATATAGAAGTTAAGCTGTAAAAGTTCATATCTCAGTTCTTGATGTAAAGCAGTAATATTACGGATATAATATATATATATCTGATATATAATGAGTATCAGTAAAAGTACTGTAATACGAATTTCTCATATGCATTCTTTGTATTGCGATTTTTAAACTAAATACGTAAAACACTGAAGAAAATTCATGTCTGAACTTTTCCTCCTTGATTATTGCTTTTAAAATGGCAAAAATTATGATACAAATAGTATAATCAAGGGAATCAACACTGAAGTAAGCTTTTTCCCTTTTTACTCATTGTTTACTTGCTTTATTTATTTTCATTTCCTTCGAAAATTTTCAGATGAAGCGCGATTCTCTAAACTGTTCGTTTGGATGAGTCCATTATTGAAATAGACAGTAAGGATATAGGGCACAGAAATACGCCAAGAAAGATTTAATGAAAGCTCCCTTTTTCATTTAGAAGTAATGGTTTCAAACCTATTATGGATATGATGTAAAAATGCATTTTTAAAAGAATCGCTTCCGAATTTAAACTTGTGGCACTAGCGGCGTATTTTTTTCTCCCACATTAACCTTATATCCTTTCAAACAGGTCAATACCTCTTGAATTTATCTCCAGCAATTATACCAGAAGACTCGGTCCACTTTTGCACCATCCCTCCTGCCATCACGATCTAACTCAGGTCATGCCATCGTAGATAAAATTTAAGTCTATTTTCCTGTTTTCATCACTAATGGGATGGTCCTATTCCGAGAACAAAAGCAATGATAAGCCTATCGTTGAAGTGGAAATTGCTTGAATTTATGATAATGTCTGGAAAAATCAAGGATATTTTGAGGTGGAGAAATAAATAGAGCTAGAAACGATAAGACTAAAAATGAACTTTAAAAAAATAATAAATCCTCACATGAAATACAAAAAATTGTTAAAAGTAGCCCGTTCACAACCAAGAAAATTCTTGACAAACATTCCAAATACAAGCAGATAAAAGATTTTCAGACAACAAGGGTACCAATACAACTTACAAATACAGATGTGAGAGCTGTTGCACAAAATATCAAATTTAATCCAGCTGAAGCTGCTGTTAAAATATCTCTGAGCATCTCACAAAGATCAGCGAAGACAGTAAGCGTAATCGCCGTAAGGAGGATCCTTCAAGAATATGGATTTCATGGTGGAATTGCACGTAAGAAATCTTTCATCAAGAAATCGAGTCAGAAGAAACGTCTGCTGTTTGCCTGAGAGTGCCTTAATAAGAATTTAGGTTTTGTAATAAAATTTTATGAAGTGAGAATAGAAAATCTGAAATATTTGGCACTCAGAAGCTCGCAAAAATATTGAAACCAAAAAATAAAGAATCCATTTATAGGCATTTAATTAAGACAGCTTAACGTGAGGATGTACTCGTTGTAAAACAATGACAACTCTATAGTGCTGCAAAGACTTTCGGTCAACCACTACAGTCATCAAATCTATATTTCACTTAAAATTTATGGACAAAATCTTTAAAAAATCTAAGTCAAAGAACCATTTTTAGTAATGAAGAGTTGAAATAAATTGTCATAGAAAAATAGCAAGAAATCCCTCTCGAACCAACAAACAAACATTGTCACAGTCCTGCCTAGACGATTAAACGTAGGGATAAAATCCAGAACACTGCAAACAAAATATTAATATTTCAGGTTTTATTGTTTTACTCGGTGTCACTGTTCTCTGTTTGCTTTTTTTTGGCCATGAAATCCGATGCTATTCCGTTTTAGTTGAATTATTTATTTTTGCATTTGGAATCAATTAAACTTTGAAAGTTTAGTTAATGTGTAAATGTTTGATTAATATGTTATCGCCTGCATGAAAAGAATTATAATTATATGCTTTATATTATATTATAAGTCAATAATATATTTGAAATAAAACATTTTTATATTAATCATGGGTGTTTACTTTCTTTTAACTTTTACTGTATATATCTGGACCTCAGGCTCCATTTGGTTTCCATCAGGTTTTGATTTCCAGAACCATACCTTAAGCTTTGAAAATTAAATTATTCACTCCAAAACTGTACCTTTAATTATCAAAATAGAGAAATCAAATCTTGTTTCTAAACTGAATTTGGAACTATTTTTTTCCTGCGCTTATCACTTTCAATAGATACTTTTCATGAAACATTAAGCATTTTAACCACCATATTCCCTTTTTAAACATTTTATCTGTATAGCACAAAACGTTGCATTATTAAGTCACCAAATTGTTGGTTATCTAAACGAACAATATTTATAAATTCTTGTAAATCTACATTCCAAAGCCTCAAAAGTTGACATGCATCAAAATCTGAAGAAGCATTTCTTAAATAATTGAAATGCTTCCTTTTCTTTACTCCGTATTCGAGAAAATTTGGAGGAATTGCAATTCTGCACTGATTAATTTAGCCATATATTTTGCCTCTATGAAAGCCATGAAGCTTGAACTACTGTATATTTCAACACAAAGTTTCTAGGAGGAATTACTTCTAAATTACCTACAATTATATTCGATATTGAGTCGGAAATGTATCCCATACATGGTCGATGACATTGGGAATTCATGAATAGCTCGTAATTTCACACATTGGTGCAAAGTTAATTAGATGATTGAGAGTTCGTGTGGAGCTATAGTGTAACTTGTTCTGATTTACTATTGCAGAGGCCAGATGTTTCTACTTGAAAAAGGCATGCATTCATACTTCCACTCAGCACTTAAGCAAACTAAGATAGATATTGATATCCGCAACAGCAAGTTACAGATTGCAATTTTCCAGGACTTGCAGTGTTCGCAGATAAGGTGTTTTCAAGGGAGCCTTCAGCAGTCATAATGCAACCGTATAGTCCATGCTTAACCTCGAATGAGAAAGCAAGTAAAGTGACACCTTACGTTAAATGCTTAGGTTGTTGATGGGAAAATCACTCCATCGGAGCTATCTGTTATTCAATACAATATGTCCGGGAGGTACAAATTCTTTGCTCTTTTGTGTGCAAGCTTTAATGCAACTGCCGGATGATACTTAAGCTTCTACGTGTTTGCGATCATTACTATAGCAAGATATAATAACCAACACAATGAGATCATTGCCATTTGGTTCTTCATAACTACTTAGAAGTCCCATTTTATCAGCAGTTAATCGGGTGTCGAAAGCTTGGATAATGTTTGGGCTTTTATGAGCTGAAAATGTGAGGTTTGCATCACAGCTCAAGGAGGCACTTTGAACATATTCCTTAATCTGTCTGTAGTTAACTGTCTTACTTTTCAAGTGCATGAATAATAAGTGGCATATTTCCCTACCATTTACTTTTCTTCTTTCTTGTGTTACACACATTTCGGTTTGTGCACTTTCTTTTTGACTCAGTATCGCTCTGCAATTCAGATTCGTCTAAACACACCTTATCCCTTCTAGAATTTTATAATCAGGGGGATTTTGTGCCCTGAATAATTTTAATTTAATTTGTGTTACAAATCATTAACTATTTTCTCACCTGCAAGATGCTTTGCAATTCTTTTTGCATCGCTCTAGGATTTCCTGGTCTTCTGGAGAAATCGTACATTTCTCATCTGGAATAAATCAAAGTGATCATTGCTCCAAAATTCAAGCATTAGATACTTCTTCTCAACACATAATGCGAAATCTCTAATTGAGATTATTCATGCTTGAATTAAATTAATCAAATAAGTAACATTTGTTAACATTTCTTTTATAATTTTTACTCTTCTATTTAGTATTTACTTTTCGATAAATCTGAAATTTGATCTAGAATTTCATTCTTCGGATTAGATGTCGAAATCACAAGCCTGGATTTCATAAAAGTTATCATAGTAGAAATTGACCGACGCACCTTTAACCCATCTGTGAAAAAACGTCCTCACGATTTTGTGGAATGAAAATTTGGAAATTTTTTATAGGTTCAAGCATCACCATCATTATGTCGTATTTATTAGAAATTCAATACAAAATTAACTTATTAACCAAATAGATTTAATATAATTTCGCTTTTTCCTTCTTAAGCGCTGTTGTAATAATTGGCGAAATGGAGATTCCAGGCATTGTTATGGCCTTCTCATAATTGTAATAAATCAAAATTTTAGATTGTATATTGTAGATATTTTAATGAAACAGATCTCTTCGATTTGAGTTGTAAACTTAATCAATATTTTCCTAGAAATTTGAAGAATCTAAAGTATTTTTAAAGTGGGAAGTAATTTTAAGAAAAATAATTCACGAGCTATTCTGGTTAGTCAATCGCATCAAGCCAAGATTCAAGCCATTTCACAATAAAATATATGGTGATTCCTGATTTAAAATCGTAGTAATTGCAAAAAGGCAGATCGTGATGTTATCTTTCTGCGGCAAATAATAAGGGAAAATTCAATAAAATAAAGGCCGATGGAATGAATCAGCTTCCAGTTCCAACTGTGAATGAACTTGGCAGATTTTATGTTTTGAAAATGCAATAAACTATTTAGACATAAAAAATAATAGCAATAAAAAATATAATAATTAACAGTAATAATAAGTTAATAAATCTAATAAATTTTTAAATAAATGTTTTGCTACATTTGATCAAAAATCTTTCAGATTCCACATTGTTAATTTGCAATTTTTCAATTGAAAAATATAATTTTTATAATCTATTTCTACTCAGGTCAGTCATGCATGAACCTTCAACTCCGATACGAGCAATTTTCTATGCCAGTTTGGCTAACGTAATAAAGATTAGAAATTTTTAATTTCATTTTTTCTGTTTTATTTTAATTAACAATATTTAATTTTGACTGCATCGAACACTAAAAATGCAAACAGAATCATTTGAAATAATCGGCGGCTAATATGTTAAGTTTAATCTCATCAGCATGGGGGAAAAACGGAATTTTTACTTTTTTGGCGAAGGGAAAATGAAAATTTTTTGCGGAACATTTAAGTTAGTCTTTAATTAGTAAAAGAATAATCAAATGAATGAATTTATATTTGAAAATCACTATCAACAACAAGTGTCTTTTGTTACGAATTTTAAAAAAATGTATTTGAATTTGAGTGGATGAATAAAGTGTATATTATTAACCATTGAAAATTTGAACGAGCTATATGCACTAAAGAACAAGAAAAACTATAGTATAGTAGATACCTTATAGTACAGTAGTATAGTATAGTAGATCGTATGCAAATAATAGAAGTGTTCAATCAATCAGCTTAACGTGATGCTGGCGAAAGTGCATATATAAAACAACAGGTGTCTGAGGAGGCTATTGCAGCGATTCTATTATAATGACAGGTCATAAAAATTTAAGTAATTTTTAACGAAAATTGATCATCGGCACATGACAAAGGGAGCACAGCATTCTTGAAGAAGAGATGAAACTTAGATTTTCGTGCCCGAGCATTTCTAGGGAGTACCGCAAATATCAGATTTCCGGTAAAAATTTAAATCTCCGACAGCTGTGAAGCTTGAAGAAGGCCTTGATAGAACGGAATCATCGACGCTTGGCAATATTCATTACACGAGAGAGACGTTCAACATTTCCTCAAATTGCAGCAGATTTGAAGGCCTGCCCGTCAACAAGTGTCAGTAAACGCACTATGCAACGTAATTTAAGGAATATGGTCTTTAGCAGCCCCAAATCATCTCGTGTAACATTGATACTCAGCGACACAGAGCTCTGAACCTTACCTGGGATCGCAAGCGCCGCCATCGCACCCTTAATGATTGGAAAAATGTTATCTGGTCTGATGAGCCCCGTTTCCAATTACATCGAGATGGCTGCATACGGGTATGGAGAAAACTCCCTGAATCTGTGGATTTCTCATGGTTACAAGGAACAGTCCGAGATATTGAAGGCTCTGTGAGGGTAAGGAGCTTCTGCAGGTGGTAGGAAATGAGACCTTTGATGTGTGTAGAACTCAACCATGACAGGTGAGTGGAGTTTTAACATCTTTTCTGGCCCTCTACCTGCATTCACGTCCTGTATGCATTCTAACGGAGGTGAATGATTCCAACTATAGTCGAGGAGCATTCTTCTGAATTTCTTTCTCTCTCTTAACCACCTAATTCTCCTGATATGAACATTATCCCCTTATTTGGGAAGTTTTGCAATGCGCTCTCATTAGAAGATCTCCATCACCTCACACTCCCTTGACTTTGTGGACTGGGCTGCAAAAATCATGGCGTGAATTGTCCTCAGAATATCTTCATAAATTAGTTGAATCCATGGCATGCCATACTGCGACACTTGTGCTTGCTCGTGGGGGTTCTGCACGATATTAGATTGGTGTACCAGTTTTTCTGGCTCTTCAGTGTATATATATATAAAGAGAGTGGTGAACTAAATGTAGGAATTGAATAAAACTTTATCTTGTATAACCTTTAGGGCACAAGAGGTCAGGTGGGAACAATAATATATCTAACCTGATCATTTCAAAACTATTTAAAAAAAGAATTATGAAGGGATAAAACTCGGTGTGTAGGAATTTGGGCAAACATTTAAATATCAAAATATGGAAATTTTCCAGGAATTTGGAAAGTGATGTTCATGCGATCAACTATTAAAGATTTTAACTCGGTAGGTTTGGAATCAGTTTCTTCATAACTTGTTTGGGTGAGTATTCAGCACTGGTCAGTCGGCCACAGCAAATCCTGTCAATACTGCTGCGTTTAGGGGGCGGCTGTACAGAAGAAGTGGTCAGCATTGGTTATAGCAGTCATTGCTCATTTTTCGATTTTCTAGATACTTAAAGAAAATTATTGCCGGTTTCAGAAGAGATTAAGGGCTCTCTGCTATTGAGATAATGAACAATACTTCTGTTAACATTATCTTTACCTAACGTAATGGTTTTGCAGTGAAATTTTAGCCTTTTCAAAAGGAGGATATTCCTAGTAGGAGTAAGAGAGTTGAAATCCTCGGAATGTTTCTGTTGTAAACAGAAAGAGATGTTCTAGGAATGGAGATATTTAAGCACATCTTTTCTCTAAAGGGAGGCGAAGTCACTTAATACGTTAATATGTTGCTTAATTTTTTAAAAATTTGATAAAACTTTCTTCATAATCATAGCACCAGACGGCTTCAAGTAGTTTCTAAAATTAGTTCTTGAACTTGATTTAATTAAGAAAATTCTGGGTGATTTTTACATTTCTTTTATTTTTGTCTCTTAAAAATAATTTTATTTTTATTTTTACAAAATCATCATTGGGTTATTATAATATTAGATAATTTTTTAGTTCAGGAGGAATTTCTTTTTTTATAAGAAAAAAAGAATTATATATCAGAAGTTAAATATTTCATAAGATACTATCTGTAAGAAAATGAAATTTTGCTGAAGTAGATAACTTAAATATAAAGAAAAATACGATCACAATTGATTCCTTAAAAAGAACCACCATACTTTACCAACGCGCAGCTGTAGAGGGTATTCGAGCATTTGAAATGGTAGCGATATGTTCTTGTTCGGCTCAAACTGGTCATGAAGGCACAATTCTTTGCACATCTAAAAATAATAAGAATGGAAGTTTTATTTGATGAAGTTCTCAGTTGCTAGTTTCAAACGTGCTGTTGATGTTTCTGATAAAATGTACATGCGCTTTCACAATAAACCGAGATTACTTCTTGGGATCTAGGGCCTTGACGATTATTTAGTTTCCACAAAATTTCGTAATCGGTGCAGTTGGTTTCGTAGGGAGAGGGGAGTAATCTGTCTTCTTCCTGAAAGAGAAAAAACTGTAATGACTATGTAAACTGTATATGTCTTGCGACAGTGCAAAATTTCTCCTGCGTTATAACTGCAGTTGTAGATAAATTATCCCTCTACGAAGGAACAAATTGTTATATTATTTTAGAATAAATAACTGTTGTTGTTTCTTATCTCAGATGGTGTAGCTTAGCTACACGATCTCCATAAAACCAAAAATCTCGAAGAGTTTGAAAGGAGCAGCTTTAATGGATCCGAAGGCCTGGGGCACCAATGGCAGAAGACTGACTCAGCCCCGAGTGCCTATTTAGTTTAGCTGGACGTAATGGAATGGCTTTCATGAATTGGGAAGATATGCCTTGCCACTAGATATACTCCAGACGTACTTCGCCTATTCCGGAATAAATAACTACATGCCTTTTATTTATTATATTCCTTTTTTAGGTATTGTATACACAGACTGACATGAAACAGATCTAATATTCAGCGAACAGGAATGCCCAAAATGTTGAGTTTTCATTTCAGTATGCACTCCAAATTTTTAAACCTCGCTTTCACTTTATATACGTTATACATCTCAATGTTGCATTGGCGATTCTTCAAGTCTCAAATGATATTGAGTACAACATGCAAAATTAGGTTTCCGAATGAATTTCAAATTATATATATAACATTGCATAATTATATATAACAGTATTAACAATCAGCAACAACATTTTATCATTTTATTTTAAATGAACATCTTGATGTTGCATTTTATAAACGATTACTAGGATCAGTTAGTACGTCAATAATTACAGTAGTGTGTTATGTTCATTATTGTGTCAACAAATGATTTTTTCAATAAAATATCACAAAATATTTTATTCTATTAAAAATTAAAATTTTTAATTGTTAATGACGTCTAATTGTAAAGTTTTTTAAAGTAATGGATCCACTACATCATAAGGTCGATTGACATCCGAGATGAAGACAGACAACACATTTCAACAGACAGTAGCCCGCTAGTTGTAATCGATAGTAATAACAGCCACAGCACACTAAGTGGACAGACAGAATTCAGCAGGAAAGGGAATCTTCGTAGCTTCACTTTAGGGTTATTCACTGACATTTCTCGAACTGTATTCTATTAGAAGATATGCTGACAGGCAAAGGTGGCTCATTCCCCCAAGCCATCCTTGGTACCAGGCCGATTGTCCTGGAAGATCCCTTGCTATTAGTGGCGATAGATATGTTCAGACAACACTTTCACGATTCTTCAGTGGCCACCTGAAGGGACTTACTTTCGAGAATGGGATCAAATTACATCCAAACTGTACTAATTGTCAAAGTGAACCGGCATCACCGGCGCATATTCTTAAGTGCCTGGGGTTGTCTCTTGAAGACTTATTCAAGTCTCCTTTACTCGTCATTGATTTTTTGAGAGTAAATGGACTCATGGACCTCGTCTAGCGTTACACACCTAGACATGGAGATAAGTACCAACCAACCAACTTTAGGGTTTCTCCCAACGATTGTAATCCTCCACTGATTCCTGGCTTTAGCTGTATTCAGCTGCCGACACACTACTACACGACTGGATACTCCTCACAGGACACAATGCTGCTTTCTAAACAAACACCAAAACTCGACAAATAGCTCAGTTCAGCAACTAGTGCACTTCGTTTCACCTTGTGGTGAATGCCAACCATATAAGCCAGCCAACATCCCTCGGACCGAAGTGCACTTTTGGCCCAACGGATTTGTTACTGGACTACTAACCATAAGATTGGGAGTTCGGGCCTAGCGCTCTTTGCTACACCTAAAAATGGTAACCCGGTCTACCGACCTTGAATAAACGCAACCTTCGCATATAGCACATTCAACTGTCGTGGCGCCCTCTATCGGCTACTCAAAGCTTTAGACGCGCATTAAATACGACAGTTATTAACTTCACATAAGTATCGTTCGCGAACCTCACTGGGGAGATATTTTGTGGTGAATTCGAACCATATAAGCCAGCCAACATCCTTCGAACCGAAGTGCACTTTTGGTCCAACGGATTTGGTACTGGACTACTAACCATAAGATTGGGAGTTCGGGCCTAGCGCTCTCTGCTACATCCTAAAACCTCAACGAATCGATGCACGACTCCGACTGTCGATAATCCATTACAGTTTGAGACTATCTGCTTTTTCTAGTTCCAGGGTTCGGTCTCAGGAAGGTTCGGCACCAATCAGGCGTATATTGGCTGCTATTGGATGGATCTCTAAAATTCCCAAAGTTTTCCAGTAAAATCTATTTGTCACCAAATTCGTCCCCAAGGTTGTCACCAAGCTCTGAGATCATTGATGCAGCATCCGATAAGCAACCACAGGGCTAAATGTAAAACGGTCTCTCCAGTAATTGAACTAGCCATCTGGGAAGCAATAGTCCAGGCATATAAAAATGTGTCTGTTGTCATGGATTATCAATGAGTATATCTGTATATTATGTATTATATATATATATTAATAATACTAATGTGATTATCTATCGTCCTTGCACATCTAATTGCGTTTTGTAATTCACAGTTCCGAATCTTATATTTGTTATTCCTCATTTAAAATGAGATAATAAACAAAATATTTGTGGCTTTCTTATTTCCCAAAAATTCGGAATAAACAATTTGATGAAACAAAGAAAACGTTGAGAATTATGTTGAAACAATGATATCTACAGATAGAAATTACGATAATTTGTTTTTAAAAATGATGAAAATTTGTGGAAAAAAATGTAAGTAAAATAACAAAAAAAATCGTTATTATTATTAAAAAAAATTAACGCGTTTAAAAGTTAGCATTGCCGTATTATATTTTTGTAAATCATCAAAACTTTTGATTAGATTCCCAAAATTTTGATTGGTTTTTAGTGAAATTAATTTAAAAAAATTTACTTGGAAATTGATATTTTGTTATCTAAAGAAACTTGAAACTTGGCAACGCTAAATAAAATATTTGCTATGAAGAAATAAATGCGCTTCTTTTCCCTTTTAAGTTAGCTGAAATTAAAGAAAATAATCCCTATAGACTGATCTTACCATTCGTTTGTCTTATAAACAAATCTTGGCGCAGTATGTCTAATGATGGCTCTTGCGCCAAAAAACTAAACCAATCAACCAACTTATAAACAAATCTCACCATTCTTATGATTATATGGTATTTATATCCCGGGTACAGGATCCTTCCTTCTTCAAATATTTCGACAGGAACGAATGGAGAATGGACAGCGACACGTACCACGGGTATATCAAAAAAGGACATATCTTCACATGCCACGGCGTTTAAAGCATAGCTACTGAGTCCGTATGCCTGGTATGCTTTCCCTGTAGAAGACCATTTCAAGAAGTTAGAAGAAGTCAATATTTAAAACGAAAAAAAAATGCAATCAAGGAATTTTTTTTTAAAGAAATTACTATATTTTGCATTAAGGACAGATTTGCATTGGAATTTTTTTTAGTAACAGAAAAACACATAGACCATAAATTAAGGATAATGCAAGTTCGGGAAAAGAAAGAGTCAGCAGCAAAACAAATGCGACTTATTTGTAAAGCCGATTAATTAAACAAATTGTAAAACGCAAAAAAGATTATATATGCCTGATATCATTTTTTAAAAATCCAGTTTTTTGCTCCCTGGAGCAAATTACAAAATAAAACTATTTATAAAAACCACTATTACATGGTAGAATGATTATTAATACATAATATGTGTCCAAGCCGACGCATAGCATACAGTCTGTACAATGCCTAGGCATGCTGAGTATCAAATCGTCCATCTAAACTTGGAGAATATTACAACCCTCATAAAGCTATGTTTCTGAAGTTCCGGTAGAGATGTAGAGATGGTTTATGGGCTGCAACTTGGCGGTCAAGCATGTACCACACATGTTCTACTGGAGTCACGTCCGGTGAAAAGGCCAACCAGAACATACGAGTGATATCCTCTGATCGAAGGCATTCATTTACGATATTTGCATGGTTAGGACGTAAGTTGTCATCCATAAACATGAATTCTTCGTCCATGGCCCTCCGAACACAAATGAACAAGTTGTTCCAGAATGACGTTCCAATAGAGTCGGCTTATCATAGCTCCAATTAGAGCCTTCAGGTTAGTTCTGGAAAAAAGAATAATTCTCCAACCCCAAACGATCAATCCTGCACCAAAGTAACGGTGTCGTTCAAAGATGTTTTATTGGTGGTAACAGATACCTGGCGCTCATCACATAAAAGTGAGGCAAGAATCAAACTTCAAGCTAAATTTTGACTTGTCGGAAAATATCACACAAGCCAACTGTTCCGATGTCCACAATGCATGCTCTCTACTCCAGGCTGACCGCAGAAGACAGCGAGTTTCAGTCTGTAGAACACATCTGACAGGCCTACGAGCATATAGACTAATCTGCCCTAATCGTCTGGACTCAATCTGCTTTGTACCAGTGGCTGAAGAGAGCTGATGAGACAGGTCTGAGGCTGTCCTCCGTCTGTCTCGTTTGGCAGTAAATAGCAAATACAATTCCTCTTTCGGCTTTGTAACCCGGGGGGGGCTGCGCTGTAACGTCTATTCCCATTCCCATTATCTTGGAATCATTGCCAAAGCCTGGATATAACACTGTGAGCGATTCATAGTTTCTCGAATACTGCCAGTTCTGTACACTCACTTTCCAGACGGCCGATAATTCTACCACGTAAAATTCCAACAAATACGTCTTTTGTGTTATAACTATGCTGTTATAACATTGAAAGGCTTATACAGAAATTGTTAAAAATTTTACTTCTTTGTCTGTATTCCTTATATATCACTCTCTTACACTCTCCTCATTGTGACGTACTATAGGTGTCATTTAGTAGCTTTCTGTAATTTGCATCTGATTTTTTAAGATGTGTGGGGTCATTTTACGGGTGATGAATGTGCTATTTGCGTGTGACTCTGGTAAGTGCGAGATCAGAAATCTAAGCATAGAATGGTGCAGAAATAAAAAGATCCATCAAATTAGGTATGAAATATTGATATATTTGCATAAAAAACACTAGTCTGAATGTTTTGTTATATTCGAAATATTTCATACAACTGGAAATTCAATTCTCATATACATATATTATGAATACAATTGTCTCCAGTTTCACAAAGATCCTATCAGAGGGAAACATTGCTTCCTTCGCGAAAAAACTCAAATACTTACGAAAAGGTTTTTTATCTGATTCCTCTGTACTGTTGATATGCAGATTTTCCGAGTAACATGGGGCAAACACGTATCCATCGAAGGAGAGTACAGGTTTCATTTCACTATATAAAAATAAAAATAAATAAAAAAAATCATGTAAAAATATGTGACAATTTTATATAAAATCAAAATTTATTCCATGAGTGATTTACGTACCCGAAAAGGAAATAAATAAGAACACAAAGCTCTTTTGACAAATATTTTGAAATGCAGGGAACCATCTCATAGTAAATGTACATAATTCTGTGGAATTTTCTCAAACATTAAAATTAAAATACATGTGATGCTAAAAAGAAAACGGAGTTTCTTTATCTTCATCATAAAATGCTCTCGTCCTTTTACGGCTTTACGGTCCCTTTTTTACGTTGTTTTTTAATTAACTGAAAGACCATGATTATATTTGTATCTTTTTAAAAGAATATAGAGCTACTTTAATACGGAATTTATAACCGGAATTTAATATGGAATTTAAGTTTTAATCAGGATCAAGGAATTCTAAGACTGGTGCAGTTAAAGGAGAGCCCGCTTCAATCAGAAGCTATCTCCTGTCGTGGTGGTTGATTGATGGAAACTAAACATGGCTCTTGTTGACTGCCAGGGACTTGGAAAACTCATGGTGTAGCTTCACCTCAGAGAGTAGAGGGAGCGACTGAAGTCGCTGGTTAAGAGCAGAAGGTCTGGGCCCCTCGAGA
Organism: Argiope argentata; assembly: GCA_026289955.1. Lineage (NCBI taxonomy): Eukaryota > Metazoa > Arthropoda > Arachnida > Araneae > Araneidae > Argiope > Argiope argentata. The sequence continues at coordinate 130,575 of JAOUZG010001509.1, read as the reverse complement.
GGGGTGGTGGAGAGGAGGTAAAGTGTCAAAGCCAATCAGAGAGAAGTAGTCGTGGATGAAGAGTTGGTCTATTTTTGCTTCAGAACTGTCGCAAAGTTGGGATTTGTCTTTGATCGTTGTCAGCCAATCAGGAGAACGGGAAATGAGGAAAAGTTGAGTCTCTAAAGTTAAGCTATTAGAGCGTTAATCAGTATCAATTTTCTTTTTTCTTTATCTGTTGTTTTACGGAGGTTTCTTGCTGCTTTGATTAATTCGGGGAATTCATTCAGTAGTGTTTTCAGTTCTCTTAGGGCTTCTATAATTTCTTGTAATTCATTTAACTCTATTTTTTCTGTAGTCTCGGGAGGAGTAGGCATTTTTGGGTGTCGGGTTTGGCTATTTTCTTGACTATTGCTGGGGATAGGATTTCTGGAGTTTTCTTTTAATGCTTCCGCAAAGGATTTCCTCTGTGTTGAGGGTCTTCTGGTGTCAGGATAATTTCTGCACCCTTTCCAAGAGGCCAGATGTCCAGTTTCATTGCAGTTTATGCAGATGGGGTCAGGAATTATTTCTTTAATTGGGCACTGCTGAGTAGGATGATTTTCGTTGCATTTTATGCAGCGCGGCCTGCAATTGCAGTTCCGCGCGCTGTGGTAGAAGCCTGCACAATTATAGCACATAGTGGCTTTAGCTGGACGTCTATAGGTTTCAACTTTAATTCGGATATAGGCTATGGATTTAATGTTAAAAATATTTTGGTAATTTTTGGTCTTTTTAACTTCTAATAGGAAAATAGGATGCAGGGATTTGGTTCTAAAATTTTTGAGTTGAGTTATTCTGATGATACTGAATTCTTTTTCTTCGAGTTCTTTTTTAATTTCTTCTTTCTCAAAATTTCCGGGGAGTCCTTTGATGATTATTTTTAATGGTCTTTCAGCCGGGTCTTCAGAGAGTATGAATTCTTTTTTCTGTGTTTTAAGGATTTCCATAATTCCGGCTCTGTCCGCTTCAGTTTTCGGGGAGATTCTTATGTAGCCTCTTGTAAAGGTATTTTCGGTGTCAGGGAAATTTCTGCAAATCTCCTGTAGAGTCAGATTGTAATCCTCAGTCATCTTTAAGTTAATAGGGGGAATGATTTTTGTTTCAGTTGGTTTTTCTTCCTCTTGGACCTGGAATTTATTTTGGATGATTATTTCTTGGCAGTCAGTAGTTGTTTTTCTTTTAGCGGCGTGCTTCTTATCAATTATTTGGAAGGGCTCGGTCTCCATTGCGTCATCCTGGTTGTTGGGGGCTGTGTGTATGTTGCAGTTATATAGGGGGCATGTACCTATTTCTTCCAGACGTTCGGTGAGCTTTTCAATTTGAGTTTGTATTTCTTTGGATTTTGCGAGATCCTCTAAGTATTGAACTGTGTGCTCTTGTTTATTTAATTTCATCTGCATTAGGGTATCTTCAAAGGAATTTAAGATCTCAGTCTGATGTTTAACTCTTTTTTCCTCCATTTGTATTAGCTTACAAATGTTTTCATTTCCGCTGTGTAGGGTGCATCCTCTTCGTATGCATGGTTGTAATCTATCATACGTTTCTTGTGCTTTCTGTGCTGCTTCTTCCGCCTTTTCTATCCTTGTTAAGGCTCTTGTATAGTCGGGTGACAAAGGGCTCAGACCTTTAATCAATTCTCTTTCTACTTCAACCTTGTTGAATAATTTTTTCAGTATCCTGGCATGTATCGAAAGGTAGGAGCAGGTCCCATGACCCTCTCGTTCAAGATCACTCAACGAGTGATTGCTATGGAGTGAACGATTGGTAGATCCATTGCTCGAGAAAGATTCAACAGAGCATCTGTCTTCCTCCATGGCTGAAGACAGAATCAGGATCAAGGAATTCTTTAACAAAGGCTTCTTTTAGCAGCTGAACTGCATTTTCCATAGTGAAAGTTAAGGTGAACTAATTCTGCTTACAAGGTGGTTTTTCTTAGAAGTTGAGACTCAAGATGGAAACCACCTGTTCATCAACTGAGACCTAGCACCGAAATTACTGCGTCCTCGGTTACAGCAAATAAAAGATTGTTACTTATTCTCTTATTATTCTTTGCACTCTGAAAAAAATCGAACACAAGTTAGTATTAATCTTAGAGGATGTTTTGAGCATTTCATAAATTTAAGTATCTGTATTCTTGGTAAAGAATGTTCTCCCAATTCCTCAAAATTGCTTCAGTGAAACACTGAAGGCCATCTGTTGGAGTATCTAAAAATTTAGTATAAGCCTCACTAATGCGATTCATATTTTTTCAGCAAAACGCGAAAGAAATGTAGAAATCACCTTATTTTTACTAAATACATACAATATATCTTCTTTAATTATGGTTAAATAACCGAGTTTTTACCTATTAGGGATAAATATTTACATACAGTTTCAGAAGAGCTCTGATTGATATTAAAGAATATATTTTATACTTTTTGTTTCAATAAATAATATTCGGTTAAAATAATGATTCAAAGTTTGTATATAGTTTCCTTAATCTAATATTGGCACTTAATAAAATATTGTTGATAGATTATAACGGATACAGCAAGAAACAGAAGTCCTGCACTTTTGCTTTTAAGACACTGAATTATGAAAATTTGTACATACTTTAGAACGATAAAAAGCTCCAAAATGAAATCAAGACTTGTGTTTAAATATCACGAAACATTAAATAAATGAAAGTTAACAAAAATGAAATCATGGATTTTATTGAAATCTCGAGAAACTATACCATTACCAATGTCCTTATACATTAGCAATTATACTCCCACATATAAACTGTCTGAATGAAAGAAATATATATACATTCCTTTTTAATCTAATCATTACAAAATCAATTCATTTTTGTACATAACAATTTCTATGCCAGCTGTCACTTTAGCTATAAAGATAGTGTTGTATATTACCTAACCGAATAAGTCATTTTCAAATTGTTGTCATAGCGAACAAATGCTGCTCCAAAAGGACCCTTTAAGCGCATTTCATATACAGAATAAATAAGCGCCAAAAATTTCTTTTCATAATAGGGGCAAAATTATCTTATAATAAAAGAAATACGCCCACTACATAAATAATTCGTTTAATTGCTGCGAAGCTTTCAATAATAGGAGAACTGCGTAGGGACTCTTTTTTTAAACTTTTAAAAACAAACAAACAGAATTTGACGTCAAATGGGCCAGTTAATACGATTATAATTTAAAATAAAATAGCTGATATCACCGTTAGTGAAACTATTTTGTGTGTGTACCCCTAGTAGAACACAAATCTTGTACAATATTGATCAATATTCGCAATAGTTTAATATAGAAGAATATTGTTTAACATCATATTACATCGTACAATAATATACAATATTATGCCCTAGGATGTGCGACTTGGTACAGTAGCTCACAAATTAAATGAGTTAGCCAAAGGAAAGTTGCTATAAAAACACCAAAATGTTGTGTGTTTCATTATTTTGTTTTTGTTGTTTGAACACATTATATTAACGTAAAAGTGAATATTTGGCATTTTTCATTGTACTATGACACTGAAAAAAAAACTGTTCTGTCACAGATTTGTAAAATAATGATGAGAGTAGGATTCTCCTAATGTCCCCCTCTTGCCCTTTCTGAGTAGCTCTGTAGCGAAGATTTTATAAAAGGACAACTTTTCTGAGAATATACAAGTGTGAAATGGGAGTTTTCTTGAGTGATAAATAAAACATCCTTTTATTTCAAAGGTCGTAAAATATGGTGATAAAAAATCTAAATCCAGTGGGAATGAACATTTTTTTTGTAAAATTCAATAAATTAAAATTTTTAAACTGAAATTTTTTGTGCTCTTTTATTAAGGGCAAAAGCGTATAAAGATTAAATGTAAGAAACAGTTTTTACATTCTTTTTCTATATTTTCTTTCTCTGAGATAACTTCACATCAAAGGAGACATGAAAGTTTCACCGATTTAAGTTTAGCGCGTCATTTAAGACACGACATTGTGCATTTGAAATTATTTTAATGTACTAAATGGAAACTATTTTAATGAAATGAAACTATTAAACAAATGGAATTAAAAAGGGATTTATGCTCTGAATGAATTTATATTGTTGTTGTTACTAATCCGAGATGACCCAGCAACGCCAGCCCATATACATAAAACCCAATGCTTTCAAAAAGTTCATAGACGAAACTGAGTCTTTGAGTATGCCATGCTTTGTAAAATTTATGCAATTTAAAATGTGAGAGGGAGCAGCTGGAGCGCTCTTACCCCAATGACAATCCTGGAAATACTTTTGTCCCAGGTTAAAAGTAAAGCCTTTAAATGGAGAGAGGGCTCTACATTGTTTTCTATCGCCCCTGGTCTGGAGGGCCCCTCCAGGACAATATCTAAAGTACCAGTAAATATTCGGAGGAACACGCCAAAGCTTATTTCTCTCCCTTTTTGCAATTAAGGAGATCTCTGTATACGTGAGAGTGTGGACATTACCAACTTTATTGGTGGTAGCCTCCACAGCAAGGGCGTCAGCTCTCTAGTTGCCTTCAAGTCCGATGTGAGAAGGGACCCACTGAAGGTGAAGGTTGTGCTCTGCAGTAAGTCGATGGATGGTATTTAGAATGTTAATGCTCGTTAAGTCTCCCATTTGTTTCCAGTTCGATGGGCGCTGTAAAGAGGCACGACTATCCGTTAAAATCAGGAATAATACAGGTGTCGGCCAGCTGTAGGGCCTTGTGGATTGCTAAAAGTTTCGACCTGAACACGGAACAAAAGTTTGGATTTCCAATCCGGAGATCTAATGTTCCTTCAGAAGTCACCACATGTACTCCGTTACCAGCTGCGCCATCATCTCGCCTGCTGCCGTCAGTGTAAATCCTGAGGGCAGAGTCAGGAATGCTATGAATAGTCTCTAGCGCCATCTGTCTTGCAAAATCTGATAGTACTGCTTTTTTCGAAAAGTTTGTCAAAAGCTCAGTGTGAAAGTGGATTTTTTTCAGGATGAGTAATAATATCAGGAAATCTCAAAAATTGCGACTCGACATCAGATGCAAGAAGTCCCGTGAACTATGATTGAATTTAATATTCACTTTTATTGTTATCAGGCGGTCCCTACAATGTTTTAAAATAGATTCTTTATATATTTCCGTTAAAACTTTTATTCCACAGGCTAGTTCGTGGAAATAAGGAAATTAAGAACGTTCACAGGAAATGTAAATCACTTTCAATATATTTTCTTTGCTTGCAATCTAATTGTGATAATTATGGCGGGAAAGCAGCTCCGTCGCCAACCATTAAAACTTTCGCATTTTTTTCCGCTAACATAAATGTACACAATGTTAAATCTGATACCACATTTGGAATATTATCCCCGATAAAATTAAGCTTGACGATTCTGATTTAAAGAAAGAAGTATTTATTATACGGTTGCGACTTTACAATGGATTTTTGGGGGCTCCAGGGAAATATGTCACTTACGTTGGACACGCGTGAAATAGACGAGGGAGAAAAACATCAAAACCTGCATAAGCAAAAAAAAAGTGAACAGCTATTAAAAAAAGGCTATTTATTATGGTTTATTGCATTTGTTCTTAAAATTGTCGCTTAAAACATAATTATTAATTTTAAAAAACGTCATTGCTTAATAAGAAGTTAATTGATGAGAAGAATGCATTTTTTGAGATCATATTGCTTCTGCAACGATTCTCTCTCTTTTTTTATTTGTATGATCTTTATCAAATTACTGTTTTGACTTTTGAATCTGATTTTCTTTTTTTAATATATTTACGGAGGCATATGAGAGGTGACAATATGAGTTTTTTTTTTTTATCTTGACGTCAGAGTTTACGTATATGACTGATTTTAACATGACTATTGTCATGTTAAAATGTCAGATGTAATCAAAATATAGACCCATATCCATAATTGTGTTATTTAAATTTTTGCACTATTAATCTTAACTATTTTTGAATATGAAATGCTTAATTTAAAGCGGATAATCTGCATCGTTGACCGTTAGTCAGGAGATCCATTTTACAATCTACCGAAAGATTTCGAGCAGTTTTTATTTTGCTTCCGTGGACGATGAAGAAATCTTTATTCAGGATGATAAATTTATTCTCAGAACTGGATTTCTTCATTTCCCTATCTATTAAGTTACTCTTTACATTCACCTCCGCCATTCTTTTTGATTTTTTAAAATTTCATCAGTTTCTTATTGAATTGGGTGAGGGTAAACATGGATTCTGCTTACCTCATTCTTTTATGGGATTATCGTGTTCAAATACAAACACAAGTCCGTTGAATCCACGAATTCCACTTCATGAAATTAGGAAATAAGATAAATGTATATAATTTTGTGCATACTTTCTGGAAGACTGCCTTTTTTCTTAAAATTCAAACTATAGCTTGCAGAGAGTCTGAAATTCTTAAAACTAAAATGATACTCTAAACATTTTAGAATTCCATCGGCTTGTTTATTCTTTTCCCTTAACAGCATATATTAGAAGCATTACTAAGTTTTACAATTGATCATCAGCTATTATACGAGAAATGAAAACGAAATAATATTGATATAAATACGCTTATCCAAGAACAAATCGTTTGCTTTTAACTTTTAATATTTTAATTGAAATAAAAATAGAAGCAGCTGTAAAATGTCTGAAAAAATAAACTTCTTCTAAATGCCTATTAACAGATTTAGATTATGATATTTACCCAACAATAATCATGAGATACATTGTAATTTCTGTATTGAATTAAAAAAACAGAGGTATGGATTTGCTGTCGTCTGTTGAGAGCTTTAGAGCATATAGTATACATGCACGAATGCAGACAATAGAAAAACTCTAAAACGAAACCAACTGAACGAGTGCAACAATACGACCTTTTCATTAATATAATGGATTCGGTTGTTCTAAATACTTCCGACTATTTCAGTGTAAATATGGTACAGGCACACACCAATAAAAAGCAAATCGAGTTAATGGTATTGTGTAAGGTGTCTCGGAAACAAATTATGATCATCGTCGGAGAATTACAAAAGGCTATAAAATGTATACTCATTTTTCCCCCTTCTTTTGTTAGCATTACGAAGGTAAGAGCAAAACGCTCTACTTAATATGGAAATGTAAGAAACAAGTAAAAATATAAAAAAAATCGACGAAAGCAATTATTTTATTATTATCACCAATTGCGACAAAAGTAATATTATGATATCAAATGACGATTCAAGTTTTAAAAGGATCATGCAAAAATCCTTCATTGAAGTAAAGATCGCAGAATTTGGCAAACGATAATTTTTTTTATTATTTATAACTACCCTAGTTAAAATAAAAAAAGAAAGAAAGGAAGACCTATTTAAAAAAAGTTTTTTTTTAAATATCATTCATTGAGTATTTATTATTTAAACCCTACAAGCATCTGTAGGCGCAATGACGTTTTTTTTAATTATTTTATTTTTATTATTTTATTTTATTTTATTTTTACTAATAAATAATTGCGTCAAAATTGTGAAGATTTTCCAAAGCAATTTCTTTTTTTATTCTCTTCTTGAAAATCATAATAATTCAGCTGCGCCTGGTAAAATATTTCGACCGTTTGCGATGGTGCCGTTGATTCTGTTAACCCCTTAACCGGTTTACCCTTACGCCGTACGTGCATCGATCTATCGAATTTTGATAGTAGTAAACAAACAATAAATCCTTCATGTAGTATCAGTCTCTAGGCCTCTCTCTCCCACTCTCCGCCACCTCCAGATGGCAGGAGTGTACGACTAGACCAGCAAGGTTGCCAGCGAGATAAAGGGGGAGAAAAGAGTGACGCTAAGGGTTGGGATGTGGAAGGGTCGAAGTTGATGGTTGATATCCTGTTTATTGCATGTCCGAAAAAAAGGGCAACTAGTCCTTTACTTTTGTTCTTTCTCTTCATGTTTGTTTTGTCCTGTCTCCGTACAATAAAATACTCAAAAGACAAACCTATGGTCTTATTTTTATGGAGTATTCACCACGAAACACGGCCCTGCATTCATAACAATTATAATTCAATAGTAAATAATAGTTAGATAAGCGTAGATAAGCCATGTATTCCATGGATTTCCATTTGAATCAACATAAGAAAATATTCCCAAAATAGAAGGTGTAATTTTATTAGATAGTAAGGAAAATAAACCGGTTAAGGGGTTAAAAGAATAATTTATAAATGTAAAGATATGAGTAAAAATAGTATTTCTGGAGTTTCTTTTCTGATGCTTATTAATGAATACTTCAGAGTGATTTTTTTTATTTTATTTCTGTTGTGTTATTTGTCGCAACCGTCACCTTATTCACCTGTATAACAACTTTAGAAATGGCAGACATTGAATAAACATGCATAAAAACTGTGGTATTTGCGTAAAAAAGTTTTTTGCTTTATAAACATTAAACATAAAACTGGGTGCTTATTTTAAACGTATGATTTGCGGGAATTTTTTAAAAAAGAAAATGTCAAAGTTTTATGTTAAAAATTAATTATTATGTTTTGCTAAGAATTCGTACCAAAACATAAATAACAAAACCAACTTTGTTAAATAATTTTTTCGTTTTCGTAACAAATTCGTGGAACGTTTTAATTTAAAATATCGGGAACTGCGTTCCGTAAAAGATGCTTTACACTTCGATTTTGTTCATACTTAGATATTTTACCCCGGACATTATATGATTAAAAATGATAAGAGGGGGAGGGGAGAGGGAACGATTTATTTAAATTTTTATTTATTGAACTCGATATTTTGACCAATTCTGAACGAATTCCCGAATTCTGCAACATTAGAGTTATAATTTAGCTTTTAAAAGAAAAACTTTTTTTGTCAGTGAAAGGACAAAATTATGCTGGGTGCGAGAGGAAACGCTTCATGACAATACAATGAGAATTTTTGCATAAACGAAAATAAACTCTGTAATTAAATATTTATTAATACATCACTTTTGAATGAACCTTATTACCGATTTAAATAAATAAAAAACTGATTCATTAGAATGAGCTAATATTTGACTCATTAATCAGTGAGATAAATCGGCAAACAATGGTGACGCCGAAAAAGAAGAATTTAATGAAAATAATTTCCATGAGAATTTGTAATTTCAACGAGCAAATAACTACGCACTGAGAAACTAAATGGGAGGGGTTTCTCTGAAACTTTCTCGCATATTCTATCTAATTAACGCTAGTTTTAGGGACATTTCAGACAGACTTCCTCCGAACTGCTTGCCCTTGAAATCATAGAAATCGGTAAATTTGGTTAAAGAACGTATTTAAATTATCATATAACTCTCAATTAAAGGGAATCGTAAACATTTTTTTTTCGTTTACAATTGCATTTAACAATTTTAGGATCGAGCGAAGATAGGCGTTCCAAATAGTGGAACTACTCAACCGAAAAGGGTCAGACTTTTTTTGAATATATATCTAGCTTTTTAAAAGGAAATGCCACCATTGTTCAATTCCTACTATTAGCTCACTCTGTTCTTATATATATATATATATCTTGTTCAAATTTTCAATAGCTAATAAAATACTTTTTATTCATTCGCACAGGGTCAAATATGTTTTTTTTAAACTCGTAGAAGATGGCACTGGATGTTAATACAATTCTTTTCAAATGTGAATTCAATACTTTTTAATTGAATAATGAAAAACTAACTTTCTTTCCAAAAATCTTTTTTTACCCTGCGCCAAATAAATAACGAATTCAGTTTATTTTTTCCTCACACTAGTAAGATTAGGCTTAATTTGTTTTCGGCTGGATATTTTAAACAATTCTATTTATTTTTACAATGTTTGATGCATTATAATGTCAAACATTGTTAATGAATCAAATTTTCCGATTCATTTTGAGCCACTTTCAAATTAAAATAATGCAGCATAAAGAAAATTAGAAATTTCTAATATATTTTGCATTACCTCCACTGGTGCATTGCGACAATTGGCGTTGAAAATTCATTGCTAGTATAATTCTTTTTTTTAAATTACTTAGAGTAATTGCAATTGTAATGTCGAGATAACCTGTTTGGTAGGGCGTTGGATTCACATCCCTTGGGCTGTGAGTTCGAATCCACAAGCCGTGGACTCTTCATGTGTGGTCGACGTTATATCTAACGTGGTCATAAAGTTCTCCAAATGGAGAGTAATACCACTGGGGGTATTAAGTCAGAAATGATCGTTCTCTGTTTCAGATCTAAATTACGCTCTGTGGATGAATGAACGAAATGCATGAAATGAATGAGGTTCACCCAGTAAAATGGGTTTGTAACGTATGTGAGTTAGAAGTCAGACTTCTGCACTCAGCGGTGTATACCCTAAGTAACTACTGCACCCCTCCTCCCGTTGTAAAGCGGAGCAGGGGACAATTGTAATTGTTCAATAAAAAGCAATAAAAAAATTTCTTTGTTATACTTAGAAGGAATTGATTTTAAAAAAAATGTTTTTTATATTACTTGTTTGATGTATTGCAGTCAAACATCGATCATTAAGCACCTCTCATAATGATTGATCCACATAAAGGGTGCGATAAAAGAAACTCCCATAGTGAGAGTAGCTTCGTAAAATGAGTGCTGGTGATACATCGTGACTTCCCATTCTGTACAGAAAACAGCTAGAATTTCGTGGCTAACAGCTTTTATTTAGAGCTTTAGTAATTCAATTATTCCTACTATTACATCACTTTCCCTCTCTCTCTATATATAGAGAGAGAGAGAATGTTCACATTTTCAATCGTTAATAAAATACTTTTTTTTATATCCCCTCAAATTCATGTACATTTTTTTAAAACTTGTAGTAGATGATACTTGATGTTACTTAACTTAATGTGAAGTTATAAGATAGGAGGACAGATTACGAACAAGTAACCAGTCAGATATGTATCTAGACGTATGAGGGGTCTCATATCATTCCAACGTCACACGCCTCACACCATCACAGAGCCTCCACCAGCTCGAACAGTTCCATGTTGACATACAAGGTCCACAGATTTAAGAGGTTGTCTCCATACCCGAACACGACCAATCTCGTTTCAATTTGTACCAAATTGAAACGAGACTCGTCAGACTAGACAACTTGTCTCCAGTCATTAACAGGTAAATGTTAGTGCTGACGGCCCAGGTGAGACATAAAGACATAAAGTTTATTGCGTGCAGTCCTCAATGGTACACGAGTTTGACTTCATTTCCGAAAGCCCAGATCGATGATGTTTCGTTGACTGCTTTGCACACCGACACTGTTGATGGCTGAGCATTGAATTTGCGGAAGGATAGCACTTAAGTAACGTTTAATGATTCTTTTCAGATGTCAATGTTCTCGCTCTATCAAAGCCTTTTTCAATAGGTACCTTGATGAAGATTTGAAGATTTACCTGATATTCGATATCCGCGGTACACCATAGAAATGGTTGGGCGCGAAAATCCAACTTTCATTTTTACTTCTTCTACGTCTTCTTACGTCTTTTTTTTATAGTTGTGCTTTCTCTCTCGTGCACTGTCGATAAATCGCCGTTAAAAATCGCTTAAACTTCGATAACCTGCCATTATAACGGCAATAATCGATGTAATAACCTCCTCAGACATCTTATATACGCACTGTCCACCGCATCGCGTTACGCTGATTGGTTGAACACTTCAATTATTGGCATATGACCTGCTATACCAGTTTTTCTGGCTCTTCAGTGTATGTAGGAAGAGTGTGATCTAATAGTAGGAATTGAAAATGAAGCTACGTAGGGTTGTTTGTAAAACTGATCAAGAAATTTGCGATTAAAATTAGGAGCTCATCTGGCCCTGGATAAGGATTGGTTCTAAATATGAAAACTGTATCCTCAGACTTCTTCCCGAGTGACTGCGTTTTATAGTTTTTCAATTTTATTTTTTTTGTAGCTTAAATTTCATTTCACCGTTGCTCCATTAAGAAAATTTATTTGTTAATGCAAGATACTTTAGAATGAATTAATTCTCCGGAAATATCAAACAGATTTTCAAGTCACGAAAAGTTCATAATTTTAATCACAAATATCTCTACCAGTTTTACGAGCAAAAATGTTTTCTTTATTTTTATTAGGTTAGAACAGGATAAAAACACAAAGAGTTTAATAACTGGAATTTCTCACCAATATCCTTTCTTTTTTTCAATTATGATAGATATTTCGTTATTTAGCTGTTTGGAGCGTTGCAATCTACTTCAATAAAAACAGCATATATTTTATTTTTACTATAGATGCTGTCAACTAGCTATACGGCAACCATTTTGAATGTAAAGGATTTGAAAGGAGTTTGCCAAAAGCACCTTGCATACCTACACTTTCTCAAGTATTTGATTTCTGTAATCCTATTAAAGACAAAACTATTTTTGAAGAGAGGACTGAACGGCTTAACGAGCTAAACTTTCGCAAGCGTTAACTTGTTTTATATGAAATTAAGTATGTACATAGGAGAAAAGTCTTCATAAGAAAACTTTTGATTCAAGTAAACTTTCATAGGTTTAAATCACAGAAAGTTTAAATTTACCTGTACGTTTCGATGCTCCAAGCCCACTCTTCCCAAAACTCTTTCGTGATATTGCCTTTGAGATATATCTTGTTAATTGCAGCCATAACTTCTAGAAACGAATTGTTCGCATGACGCCCAAGTTTGGGAATCTGTAAGTAAATTTAATTCATAAATGCAGGTTTTAGAATCTTTGAACTAAGTCGAAAAAAATTAAGATTTTTTTCATATGGTTAAATACAAATAATCATTTAAACAAAGAGGGCTTAAAGGAATGTTTGACGTCGATAATATTAATAATAAGTATAGTTTGGTTTAGGTTTATTAACTTCTCGTTTGGTGGGTGTCGTGGCTCAGAGGTAACGAGTCTTCCTTGGGATCTATCTATGTGTCCTGGGTTTGAGTTCCGGTTAGGGCATGCTTGTTCTTCGTTGAGGAGTATGAATCTTCCCCCCCTCCGCAAAAAGGTGCTATGCAAGCGACTTTGTTTAATGTATATCTAAGTCGTCCTCTTGGCCCTAGTTGATGCTACTTCAAAACAAGACACGCTCATCCGGCTTAAAATTGCTGATTGTAGTCGGCGCGCTCGTCCCTAGCAAGTGCCATTGGTAACAGCAACAACTAATTTTAAAGCAACAGAAGAGATATTTTTTGTCACCATCTGGAGATTTTGAACCGTGCTCGGACTAAGATAACGACATCTAGGCTGATACTTCCTCTTCAAACTTCCATACCACACTACTGGGAGGGCGTTTGGCACCGACGGATTTAATGTGCACCAGTCCCTACTTACACGACTGTTCTTCGCTGACATCGGGTCCCAAGCCCGAAACCCTCTAGTTTCGCATCCGAAACCTCACCATCATCCCACCGCAATCCAGTCATGATAGCCATATCTCGGTCATTTCTTTCTATTTTATATTTTGGGACGAATGGATAAAATGTAGATGATTGTCGAAGTTAAGTTGTTCAGCTCGTCGTCGATTGTACTTTCTGTACCTGTACAATAGTTCCTAAAATTTCTCTTGGCTTCCATCCTCTTTATAAATGCAAGTGCGTCTGATGCTAATTTTAATAACATAGTTGCAACTCAAAACCGTTAATAATATTACACGTAATGACACTGTACACGCGCCATAGTCATGAAAAACGCTGCTTTTGATTCTGGCTTTCACATTTCATTTATAAATCATGATTCAAAGCAAAAAATAACATGCACGTTTGCTTAAAATTGAAAGATGCAACTGATCGAATTCCATTCCATTATTTAGAAAATGAAATAAAATTGTGAATAAAGAACTGTTTCAAACGGAGAATACTCCTTTTAACATAAAATTTATCTAATGAATTTTAAACAAAGTGAAAGGGGACAAACGAAAGGATGTTTAGATGAATTCTTACATAAAAAATTTTCGCACAATATTTTATATTCTTGATTTCTCTGACGAAATTGAATTTTTGTTTTTGTTTGGCTCATTATATTTTTCAGCATATTGCCCAGAAAAGAAAAGAGGAAAGGGAAAATTATGCCTTTTATTCGATTTATATATTTGAATTGTATTTTGTCCATATGTAATAGGATGTTGAAAGCAGTTGGCTAGTTACTCATGATCAACATTATTGTACAGTTCCAAATGTGAAAATTTTTCCTTTATATACAAAATTTATACGTTTTATTTTCAAAAATCATTGAAGGAGTAAATGAAATCCTTCCTGTTTTATTCTTACGAATTGCGAAGCTATTGGATAAAATGTACACTCATAGAAAGAGAGCATATCGTCGGAAAGATATTCAATGGGTTGTGAGAATTACATGTGGCTTGTTAGAAGAAAGCAAAGCATACACTGACTCATGTCTGATAAAAGTTAAATATAGAATCAAGTCAGGATTATGGAGATCTTTTTTGAAGTATGTACCTGACCAAAGAAACAAATAAAAATCAATGTTTAAACTCATATCTGGAAAAAAGAGTATAGAAAGTGACAGAAAACTGAGAGCGTCTGCTGTAGCTAAAGAAAATCGATTATTCAGTGATTCTTTGAACCTTTTTCTGAATTTTGTTATATTAACATAAATGCGATAACTGCCCACACATGGACCTATTAATTATTTGCATATGCATGATTACCACGGAATGCTTCCCACTAACTTGGTCATGAAATCTGCCCAGTTCAAGAAATGCAGAGAAAGATCAGAGCATCACGGACTGCTGCATAATTCTCTTCATTAAGGGGTCTCGCTTTCTTTGGCGAGTGGTTTAAGACGCGATACCACATGGAAGAAACGAACATGCCCCCAAAGCGGCTGAACATATCGATGAAAGGCAGCAATACAAAAAAAGAGGAATAATGGTACTAGCGAGGATCATTTTAAATGATTCTATTAATCAACATATTTTTTAATTGAAATAACTGTGAATGTTGAAAGATATAGATGTGAAATTCTTGTTTCCACTGCCAAAATGTTTCATGATGAAATTTCTAATAACTCCCACCGAAGGGACCATAACGTGTTCTGATGACAAATTCATAGATGATCAATCAAATAAATCTTTTAATCTTGAATAGCTCATTATTTTGAAACAAATTAATTAATTCAAATACATCATTCAATACATAATTCATACATTTTCAGTCTTATCTTATAACAAGTCCAATTTTTAATGCTATCCATATTATTTGTTAAACTACCTTAAAAGTCAGTAATTTTCCAAAACAGCATGCCCCAAAACGCCTCAAAACATCGATGAAAAACAGCAATACAAAAAAGAGGAATAATGGTACCAGAGAGGATAATTTTAAATGATCCCATAAATCAACATATTTTTTTAATTAATAGAACGCTGAATGTTGAAGGATATAATAATGACATTCTTAGTTTTACTTCACAATGCTTCATGATGCAGTTTATAATTATTCCCACTGAATGGTCGCTACATATTCTCTTGCCAAATTAAATAAATGACCAATTAAATAACTATTTTGATTTTAAATCGCTCATTATTTTGAAACATTTTAATTTATTCAAATACGTTTTTTAATCTTACCAAATAACAAGTCCAATTTTTTAATGTATTCCATATTATTAGCTTAATTGCTTTAAAAGTCAGTAATTTAAAGACAAATTGATCTCCAAAGGCTGGTTCTATATTTGAATATTTCTAGCTGAAAGTTTCGTGGCACAAAGTCATTTTTAATGAAAAAGTTAACCTGAAATTTCAGTTCATTTCGAATGGTAATTGAAGATATTCAAGATAATAAGTAGTAAAATATACCCCTTCTGCCAATGACGAAGAAATTACAAAATATTGCTGAAATAAAGAATTACATTACGATGGTAAAAGATTCATTTAGACGGGTTTTTTTAATATTATTTAAGTAATACTTAGTATTTCCGAGTTATCAACACGTAATTATCGAAGGAGATGTTTTTAACATATAAAACCAATAATTAGAACTGTTTAAATGGTGGTTAAATAAAATGTAAATGGGAATTACTGTTGGAAGAATCTTTGGCTTGAAATCGAAGGGTTATGAATCGAAATATAAAACGTTTTTGTATATTAATGACTTCATTGTTCAATCTAAGCCTACTTACTCAATATCATTTCGTATAAAAACCGTATAAGAAGTTTTTAAAAAATCGTAAGGAAATCCGAAAATTTCAACATCAATAATTTTTAAAAATGCCTTTAGGAGTTACATAATTATTCAATTTATCCCCAAAAAAGAGTTACATTTTACGCCGTTAAGCAAAACAAAAGTCTAGCCTGCCCAAAAAAAAATTAAAGAAAAGGATAAGATAATTAAGTAAGATACAAAAAATACGTACTTAAAAGAAATTGCTGAAGCGGTGTTGTAGCAAAAGTAATGGCTATATGTCATTTTCTGATGACATTCAATTTCCACGGAATGTTCTGTCGACTGATGCTGTGCATTCAGCTGACTCGAAGGTATTTCTTAAAAAGTGTGATTTGGCAAGTGTTTTCAGAGTAGGAATTCCATTATAGTTTGGGATAACAATGAAAAGCTGTGACTGAAATTCATTTATTGAGATGTGAAAAGTTAGTGCGGGTTGTTACAAACAGGCCTTATTTACAACTATTTGTTGATAATACAACAGTTTATATAAAAAAAACTATATCCCCAAAAGAAAGGGTTATTTATACAAGAATTCAACACAGTCGCACGCATAGAACCAAATCAGAATAAGCATGCCTAAACTCTCTGATTTATATGAAGCAAAGTCTTAACATTTATATCGGATTGTATTCTAGATTTCCGTATTGGAATATTACAGATTTTAGAAATAAAAGCAAATATTAAACTATGCATAAATTTAGCATTTCATACTAAATTAGCCCAACTCTTCCATATAGCATAAAAGAAAATATTGCCTCTTAAAATACAGGCAATTTCTTTAATCGACAATAATGACGGTTGAATTGGAATTAAATTACTTTATCAAACTTATAAAAATATGATGTTTAACATATTGGTTTATCTATTATATTTTATTTTAAGTTGTGAATAATTCAATACTTGTAATAAGTGATTCATAATTAATCTAGAATTTTAGGTGGAACATTCTTTCAGTCATTTATAAAACAGTTGCTCTAAGTTCTTTTTAATGTCTTTATACAATAAACAATTCACCAAAAAGAAGTATTCAGAGCAAAAAAATGTATATATATACGAACTATGATAGTCGACGGATCAGCCTTGCACAGATAAGGTCTCTTTTTACAAACTTCCGTGACGTTTTCTGGAGTTTGGCACAAATCGGGATATTCAGAGCAAAACTTACTTCTTTTGATGCTGAAAATAAAGAATGAATACATATGGTACAGTGCTCCTTCTTCACTATTTGAGTTTTGAAATAGCAGATCTCGCCCCTTTAATACTACATTAATCAGATGACTGTTTCTATTAGTGCGTCTTTCTAACTTTCATAATCACATCAGAGAAATGGCCTTCGAAATTGAAATGATGAGAGGTGACCTGTCTGACACCCCTCGATCTCAATCAAGAAGTTAAAAATATTGAAATAAGAATTGGACATAATGTTAAGGATGCATCCTCGGCTTTCGCACTGTTAAAAGAGTACCTGTCTCTCTATCTACCTTAAAAAACGGTATCACATTCTACATATCATATGCAGTGGGTCTGAAAGGTTTCCGTACCCAGCCTTGATTGTTATTCAATGTTTAATTTGTGAAACGAAATAGTTTGTTATAAAAAGGAAAATTTGAAAATTGGTTTAACATAATTTATCTATTATTAATTAATATTATATTTGTTTGTTTGATTGATTTTATAGCACTAGGACCAGACTTGATCATTCTGAGCCAAACATCCGTTAAGCATGGTCTTCGTTGAATATTATAAAGAGAAACTTTGGAGAAACTTACATACTCAAATTGAGAGAATAAAAAGGGGTCACTATTAAGGAACGAAAAAGTTTCCTTCTGGTATTGATTTAGTACCTGAAATACCTTTTTCATGCTGATTAACTTGCATTTAATTTTGGACTTTATCGCTTCTCCCAAGCGTTCTGGCTTAAATGCCCACAAAAAAGATTTTGTTGTATCTGGTAAAACACTTCTCCAAATGTCTAGAATATCTCTTTTCAGATCAGCATTGTTCATTGTGTTCTATTTTCATTATGCAAGAAACATGATGTTTTTTTGTTTGTTTTGTTTTTATTCGAAGGTTTTGATATTTCCAAACTTTACAGGCAAAAATCCATTTTTCCTGCTTTTATCAGTATTGCATTACTGTTATGTATTTATTTAAAAGCAGACGCGTTTTTAAAAGACTGACCAGGATCTATGACATCATAGTGGTTAGATCATCTCAAAATCGGTCAAGCTTCAAAACTTTATTTGCCGAATAGAAAAACTGAAAATTAAAGTTTAAAAAAATCATCATTATATAGAGAAGTTCTGATGCATGGCTACTGATGCATCCAAAACTCCCCAGCACTAATCAATTACTGGTTTTCCTTCTATCCAAAAATTCCTGTTTCGAGTCCATCTTGTCAATTCCAATTTTAAGGCAGAAAGTTAGCCATTACTGAAGCATTAGATGTTCCAGTTATTCCTGGAAAAGATTGTTTGATTTTTACAGAAAGCTTCTTTGCTCTCACATCGTTGAAGAACATTTCGCTTCAGTCGCCAAAAATTATCCCACGTATAGCATCCAAAGTTGAAACTTTAACCAAGCTAAATCAAAAATTATTCGTCATGGGGGTACCTGGTTATTCGAATATAACCTGGAACGAGCTTGCAGATCGCTTAGCCAAAGAAGTTACAGAAAATACGTCAGGGATTGAATAAATCTCTCCTGAAGATAATTTTTAAGCGTCAAGAGAGATAAGCATTAGATCCCAATCAATAATTAAAGAAACAGTAAATATTTCATTTCTTAAGTTGACATCCCAAGATTTGAAACACTGTCTGCCTGGTCCAAAAGGGAAGACGTTGTCTTGGTCAGACTAATCAGCAAAACAATTATAACACCAGGACTGTTGAATCTCTTTAACCTTCATAATGATCCTCTTTGTCACGAATGTAACAGCATAAATGGTACTGAACACATAATTCTATCATGAAAAAAGTATTCATATTGTAGAAATAAATTATAATTTTTTTCAGTTAGGTAAACAAGATATCTCCTTCAAAAATGTTCTGTGTAAAATTACTGAAAAACAAGATCAATCTGTAAGTTTATCTTCAAGCATTGTTGCAATTTCATATCGATTACTTTTTTTACCACATTCAATCGAGACTTATTTTGACACTCTTCTCTTTATCATTATTATGAGCTGTGGGAACGCTCTGGCTTATTGTTCCACTTCTTTTCCCTGGAACTTCTAAAAATGTTCTAAATCGCATCAGCGTACTCACTGAAACTTCAGTTAATTGACTGAACAGACTTCACTAACTATTAACTGACTGAAACTTCAATTTGTTTTTAAGCGTGCGCACTCTCTTGTGTTTAATATTTTTATTTGTTCTATATCTATGAAAGAGGGAATAACAGCCATTGTTGCTGAAAATCCTAATACCTCTCTAATTTCAATGACTTATAAGAGATCAGTCAGATAATGACTAAAAAATAATTATGTGCTCGCATTAAAATTGAAATTTGCTGCCAAAGATTTGATTTTAATTTTTGATTTTGCTCCTGTCTGAAACGGTGCAACAAATCAAAAAAAAAAATAGAAGTTAAAAATTTCTTTCGATTGCTTTTTTTTATTTATAGTTCACGACTGATTTCTTCCCATAAATATTCTATAATGATTAAATCGGGAGATTTAAGTAGCATAGAAACATTACTATTGATAAATCGTGGAGGTGTGCTTAGGAGCATCCTGTTGAAATTAAAGTTCAGTTCCAAGGGACAGTTTTACTACATTTGTTAAAATATTTTGTTTTAAAATGTCAAAATGTGCGAACTTATCCACATTTCCTTCTATAAAACATAAATTTCCGAGACCAGCAAAACTCATATATACTCCATACCATGTTCTTTCCATCCCCATGCTTCAAAGTTCAACAAAGTTCTTGATTAACATACGTTGATTTGGCTTCTTCAAAACCATAGCTCGATGATCTTGGCCCATGATTATTAAATTTTAATTCACCTCTGAAAAGGACAAATTCGCAAAAGGCGAGAGGCTTGATTATAGGCTCCATTCTATTGCAGGGACTTCTTAGAGGCCACGCGTCCATTATAAGCTTTTGAAAACAGCTTTTCACACCATTTGAAGTATGCTTTTAATGTTGTGATCGACCATTAAATCAGTTGCAAGTTACAGTGAACACACGACGTTTCTTCGGTGGAATCGAGACTCCAATCTGAAAACCTGCGACTCACTCAAACCGAGTGGTGAGTCGGGATATCACCACTCGGCCACGAGGGTCTTTTTTTTTTACTGGAAGTGGGATCTAAATGTAAATGAATTTAGTGGAAAGAATTTTTTAATGGTCGTTAGTACACTTCTATGAATAAGCTGACAGACAAAAAAAATAATTTGAAGAAGAAATTTTTTTAAATGTATTAGTTTCTTAAAAGCAATAAAATCATGCCCCTAATTATGCTGCACTTTTGAGTTATTGTGTTCGCTTGCATAAAGCAGGACAAACAGACTTTCCGTTCATGGATTTTATTTAAAATTGGAAAGTCATCTAAATTTATGGCAAATTATATGCATAAAATTCATATGATTTAATAGCCATTCTGTTTAAAAAAATATAAGAAAATTCAAATTCCTTATCTTTTAAATCTGGACGGTACACAGGAAAGTTTTCATTAGATCCTTTGTCCAAAGGGTGGAGATACATCCAAATATCCAGGATTCAATTTTTGTTAGACTATACAACTTTCTGAGTATATGCGAGAAAATAATAAAAATTTTAATTAACATGCTTTATAAATTTACATGAGTTTTCGAATGAAAAATAATGATTTTTTTTTCGAAATTATGAAGGAACTTAATTTTCTTAAGGAATGTATGGATTTTTAATGCTCTCGAAAATAGATAGGAAATTTCTTTCTAGGAGAGTTATAAATAAATAAATATTATAGCTTTCATGCTATTTTGTGAAACAACAGGAATGAAAAGACATTCATTTCCCCATACATGCCAGAAGTGTTTATGTAAAAAAAATTATGCATAAAAATTATTCGACTATCGTTACTTACGGATTGCGGTTGCAAAAGGTAACTGCAGGAAGTTCAAAGTCTTCAGGATAGGTAAATTCGGTTTTGATCGTTGTAGGATATTCACTGAAGGCCATTAGGAATGTCGTGGACTGATAAATAAACGATGCCAAACAGATGGTGAAAACGACCCCCTTCAGAAATCTGCAGGTGGCAGATCCTCTTGAGACTTTTGACTTTCTTCTATAGTTTTTAGACGAGTTCTCCGCTCTTCTTTTAGCTTCTTTTCGAAGGTGAATGCTTCTTGTACACATGTCTGTCTTTAGAAAAAATATTACAATTAACATAGCAAATTTAGTAAACCCAAAATAAGTAAAATTGTTTTTGGAGTTCCACGACGTCGAACATTTCATTTTCGATTTATATTCTCAGCTTTTTTTCAAAACGTATATATTTGATTTAAAAAAAAATTAAGGAATTAATTTTTTTTTCTCGTAATATAAGCTACGCTCTTTTTTCTTAATATACATATTAAACTTATTGAATAAATATCATTATGATGATGTCTTGTCCGTGTTACAACGGAAAGAGGGGTGCTGTTCTGAGGATAGGAACCCCTGAGAACAAATATCATTGTAATTTAAGTATTTGATACCAAAAGGAAATGAAAAAGTATTGATGAAAAACATTCAATGATTCATGCATTTTCCTATATGAGACAAATAGCAAAAAATATTTCATTTCGATTTCAAAAAGTGAAGAATTCAAAAGTCAGATTCCATTATTTTATATCTTACTATTTTTTATTGGTTATAAGTAGCCATTGATAACTAACTGATTTGTCAAGTATGTTACTTGTATTTAAGTTTAAATAAATCTTTAAATCTTTGACAAAACTCTTTGTAGCTTTAGTACCATCAACAATGAGATTTTTGACTTCGAAATGCCATAAATATTAAAGTTAGATTATTTTTATAGAGTTTTTGTATGTCTGTTATCCTAGCATGTAGGATCTAAAGAAATATACCGTATAACATTATGATGCTCTTAAAAACGTGACTATTTGAGTAGTTTATCTTCAAATTCCATTCTAACTTAACTTTTTTACTAATCTTGCAAATTGGGTAGATAATTAGTGTCATATTTCATCTTCTTCCGTAAACAATGAAAAAAAGATTGAGCTAATAAATAATTAATGAAACAACAGAATCGGTTTAAAATTCATTGCAGTGTTGAAATTCGTTGCTAAATATTACGCAAAATGTATTTTTAAAAGTTGAAATTGTGTAAGCTAACGTGGCCCTAAATTTGGTAGCATTAAAAAGTAAATTTTAAGTTATTAAATTAAAGAAATGAAATTCAGTTTTATTTTGGAGCAAACATTACTATTATGATATATTAAGAAATAATTTTGTACAGACATTAAAAACTTTCTTACATTTTAATTAATTACATTTTTACTACACTTTAAATAACTATCTTTAGTTCGATCTTCTCAACATTCCAATTTTATTGCTACAGATTTTATAACCTTCTGCCAAAAAGCACTGCTGAAAAAGTATAAAATGATATTATTTTCCAATTCAGTTTCTAATGAAGGTATTTCGACCACTAAATTAATATCATTTTTAAAATTAAGAACAATATACAAATTATATGCAATAAGAATTTATGGTGTAAGAACTATCAGATTCAACTTTTTTTCATGAAATTCTGTTGTAATTATTAGGGAAAAAAACTGACGTAACTTGTACCTTTATATGGATTTCAAACTTTTTATTGGGAATATCATTTTTAAATGCTTTTATAAATAAAACAAGAAATACAATAATAATTCAATTCCTACTTAGCTCAACAAAGAAAATTTTTGTTTTTGTTACTTTTATTAAATAATTAAAATTAATTGAAATAATTTATCAAAAGTCTATTGATTTTCACATTAAAGAAAAACAATTTTTTATATCTTTTATTCTGTTTTGTTTTAATTCAAAAGTACTTCAAAGTGAATCCAAAATATGTATTAATTTACAATGTTTAATTTTAAATGCATCAAATTAATTTTAAATGCATTAATTAATTTTAAATTAATTGAAATGTTTAATTTTAAATGCATCTTTATAATTAACAGATAGTCAAACTTTATAACTAAAAATTAAGCGAAATTATTTAGTTTTTCTATATAATTTTTAAAGTTATTATGTTACAAAAAAATTATGCCATTCAAAATTTTTTTAATATTATCATTTCAATGGCACTAATTTTGTAACCTTGCTATTTTTTCCCATTTTTTGAACTTTTTAAAACTTTTTTTTGGAATGAAACTCATAGATTCTATAGTTCTTTTGAAATTCTAACCATTTTCATAGTTTTTTGAAGTATTTGATCATTTAGGTTTCTTTCGCTTTTGAAAGACAAAGAAAAATAATTTAAAGTTTTAACATCCGCGTAATTTATAAGACGATAAAAAAAGTTATATTTTAAAGTGATGAGAAATTTAGAAGCCAAATATAATGGATATTTGCATTTTTAATAGCTTTTTTTATGTTATGAACAGTTATTACTTAATAAAATACCTTACCTAAGACAATTTTAATAACACGACTTTAGCGTCAAACAATTTGACAGAATCATGGCCATGTAAATGGAAACGTTGAAATGAGAATACAAATTTTAGTACCTAAAAAGAGAAAATATTTCATCTCAGAAATCTTGAATCATCATAAAGCGAATATCCCAATGTATAAGTAGGGAAACATTTTAAAGTTAATTTGAAAGCATTTAAAGATTTAACCATCACAAAGACTTCTATTGACAGCATCACTGAAAGGACAAAAATCAACGTTAATAAAACACAATAAGCTTGTATTATTATGCGACTTTTAAGATAATTATAGCATTTTACTAAACTAATTTGCGAACTCCAAAACAATATAATTGACTTAAAAATCGATTATTCTTTCATTTGCAGATTCAGTGTCTGAGATTTCTTTTATTTAAACCCAGTTTGGTATCCAAGGTGGCAAGCAAACAATGTAGCATTTCTATCAAACAAGAAAAATCTACATTTTTAGCAAAAGAAATAACGAATATTATTCCCATCGAATTTATATATCACATTAAAATGAGAGATGAGAGAAGCTTTATAATTCATCTAAAACTTTATAAATCCTCTAAATTGAATTTTATGCTTTGCTAGTTCATATATCCTTCATTTTTGAGGATCAAATATTTTAAAGAATATCATCAATCAAAAATGAATTATTTTAATATTTTTGATGAAACTATCTTTAAAAAATATCCTTTGTTGCTTTGATGGCTAAAGTATTCAAATATTTTATGCAAGAAAATAGTTTTAAAAAATACACTCATGTCCATAAATCAAGGGTAACTCAGAGTCACCCGGAAATTAAACTCTAAAATGTATACATCACCCGTAAAATGACACTTCTATAAAAATCATATGCAAATTGCAGGAAGCCACCATATTACACAGATGGCACGTCACAAAGACGAGAGTGTAAGAGAGTGATGAAGAATAGAGGCGAAAATGTAAAATATATTGCAAGTGGTTAATAAATCTTTCAGTGCAATAACGGCATATTGTCGACACAAAGTACGTATTACGAGGATTTTTTTGCGTATAAGAATTCTCGGCCTTTTGTCTAGAAAGAAGACGAAGTACAGCATGATAATTGCCTCGTCAGCTCTCTTCAGCCAACGGTACGACAATTTAACAACAGACTAAGTACAGATGTTTAGGAAATATTGATCTATATGCTCGTAGAGCTGTCAGACGTGTTCCAATTACTGCAACTCACTGTTGCCTACGGTTAACATGAAGTAGAGAGCATGCATTGGGGACACCGAAACAGTGGGCTGGTGTGATGCTTTCTGGCGCATCCAGGTTTAGCTTACAGTGTAATTATCTCCGGACTTTCATACAGAGAACTCCAGGTATTCGTAACCGTCAACAGATCATTATTGAACGACACTGTTACGGGAGTGCAGGTTTGCTCGTTTGGAGTGGAATTATTTTGGATTCCAAAACTGACCTATATGTCCCAATTTTTTGTCGTGGACTTGAGTAATTTGAATAAATTTACTCGGAGCTTAAAAACTTAAAAATTCAGTAATTTTTCAAAGCGCATGTTAGAAATTATTAAATAAAAAATAAAGGCATGGATTAGGAAGTGACAGAGAATTCTATTAAAAGCAATATAGGTTAATTTATGGTAAAAAATAAAGAAATTAACTAGGATTTAAATTAAATTCAGATTTATCAATACATATTTTTACGAAAATTCTCACACCGAGAGCGATTCTCTCAAAGGGTGCTCCAACGTTGTACTTTTGGGGCTTCCCGAGAGTTCTAGTCTTTGGTCCATCACAGGATCTACACCACTTCTTTACGTCGGACCTCCATTTGACAAAGAGGAATCGGTTCTCAAACCTTAGGTTCATTGCCTCGCACGGCTGATGGCCACAAGTACGACCTCGTTTTCACGGATTGCTTCATCAAATGGCCCGAGATGTTCCCGGTTCCTGATCAAGAAGCGATCACAGTAGCAAAAGTCCTGTTCCAAAACTGGATCTCCGGGTTCGAAGTCCCTCTTCTCATCCATTCCGATCAGGGGACAAATTTCAACTCTGAAGTCTTCACAGGTCTTTGTAAATTGATGCGCATGAAAAATACCAGAACAACGCCTTTACATCTACAATCAGATGTCATGGTGGGGCGATTAAACTGGACCATCCAGAATCGCCAGGCCCTGTTTGTATCAGGAAACCGACAAGATTGGAACCAGAAGTTGCCGTTGTTCCTTCTTGAATACAGGAGTGCAACTCACGAGAATACCGGTTACTCACCATCACAGATCCTTCTTGGACTAGAGTTAATTATCTGTGAATTTGCAACTTATGTTGTGTATATTTAAAACGCGCTTTCATGGACAATAAAGTCCGCATCTTCGCATCGTTGTTGTGTGTGAATTTTCGTAACAATATATTAAGCGAATTATTGCATGTCGGATTTCATTCTTCTAAATTAGTGCATTTTGGAGTTTGTCTAATTTCCAGTTGAATAGACAGTTTGATAATCAGTCAATTGTAATATTAGATCGAAATAAGATGGGCAATGCAATATGCTATTAAAGCTATATTTTTATTTATAATAAAGAATATTTTGTGTATTGGCTTCCTATGAGATGTAGGACCCACAGCTATTGAATTTGACGCAAATATACCTTGGAGAAGGGAATGTATATGTTGAAATGATAATTTTAAGAATTTTAAATAATCAAAAGCATATCAATTGTGGCTGTTTGTGTTTTTTAACTTTAAAAGATAGAGGCACGCAAGGGGATTTTTTGGGTCATCTTCAAATCTAAAAGCTTATATTTTTAAATATACCAACTTAATTGTGAAAATCCTTCTTAAATGATTGTAATTTTTATATATTCAGATTTTTTTAGTTATTTAATTATATATTAAATCATCATTTTGAAGTTCCTTTTCTTTTTTTCTGTGAAATATTTAATCGTGGGATTTTATTGCTTCGTTGAAAGTTAAGAAGCATTTTATAAAATATTTGCATCGTTTACAAGGCGAATAAAAAAGTGGCGGTGCTACAGTACCGCAAAAGTTGGTGGAGACCTGAATATTTACATTTTCAGGAGCATTATGATGTTTTGAGACTAAACTCATTTAGAAAGGCTCAAGTAGGTAAGTGCAGTAGAATTAAAATATTAGGATGATTGGAAAGTAATTTATTTTCTTTTTATGACGAAAAACGATTTTTCTTATAGTGTACAAATATTTTATTGAATTATATATTGTCTATTCTTGTCCAATACTTTTCCATATTTCTGGCAATAGCATGATTATTAAATTTTAATTTCTTTGCATCAAGAAAACTGATCCAGGTGATCTACTCCTTTGAAGTAAAGGTTTTGCTGTTTAGAATGTTTTGCAGGAAAGAAGCAAATACTAATCAGAAGGTACCAAATATGGAATTCATGGTGAGTGAGACAATGACATTCCATATAAGCTGTAAAATCTTTTGGCGAATTTCCAAATTTGTATGAGGTTTCTCATTATCTTGGGGGAACACTACACCAATTATATTAAAGATTTTATTCTGACCTTTTTCTAATTAAGAGAATCATTTATTTTGTTCAGCTCTCATAGTACACGTCATAGTACAATTTTGTTTCGCAGTAGGAGCAAAAGAAATCAGTTCTTTTGATATCCCACCAAATAAATAGCATCCTTTTTTAAGACCTTAGACTTTCGAAATGCTTTAAGCCGGTTCCTCATTTTTTAACGCGATCTCATCCTTTTAAGATTGTTGTAGAATAACTCAATATTCGTTCCCACTGATGATGTGCTTCAAAAATGGATAATTTTCTTGACATTTGAAAAGCAAATGAGAAATCAACTCAATGATACAAAGTCCTTTCCAAAAGAATAGATGGAACCCGTATGTTCCGCTTTGAAAATTAAACTCGGGTATTTCAAAGGAGCATAAACGATAGAATTCGATAAATCTAATATCTCACCAACCTCACGAATTGTTAGGACTCAAGCACAGTTCCCGCTGATTGCTGTTGCGGCGGTCTTTCAGTGCTGATGGTTAATCCGTGTGCCTTCGTGACGGGTCGGAGGGTCTGTTCAATGACTTTACCTTACCTGTTATCTGTTAGATAAGAAACACAGAACGATGGGTACACTAATAGATGGATGTTAGACTCCTCCCATCGATGACGGAACGTACTTCCTTAGGGTGGGTTGTACCGTGGCAGGTGATGGTCATTCAGACTCAACCACAGTTCCTGCTAATTGCTGTTGCGGCGGTTCGATCATTCAGTTCTGAGGATTAATCCGTGTGCCTTCGTGGCAGGTCAGAGAGTCTACCTATGACTTACCTTACCCGTTTATATAAAAGTTTGTTTTATCAGTTTGAGATAAGGATTGAAGTTTTCGAACATGTAATGTAGAATAAAAAATGTTTTAAGTAAATAAAAGAAATAAAATATTTACTTAAAGATGAAAATAATTACTCTTAATGAAGGCAAAAAAAAGCAAAGCAAAAAACTAAACATGATTTAAGTTAAGAAACTTAGCTATATATGTTATGAAAAAGAAAAATTATTTTTAAAACCAGTTTGATGATAATTTCGAAACAAGAAAAAAAATAATGATAAACTTTTCAGGAAATAGACCATACCAAATGCCTGGAAGCAAAAGATTCCATGACAGATTTAGAGTTTGCCAAGATTCTTGACATGTCGCCAAGGAAGGTATTCTTACTCTTAGATTTTTCCCAACTCACGTGCCTCATGTTGCGAACACTTGTTTAGATAAGAAACACAGAACTAGCGCCCTCCATTTATATACCAGCTCTACGATAACAGCCTGTGATGCTATAAATCCCAATCTCCTAATTCTTTCAAGATCAAATATGCCACGACAATTATAACCGTCCTTCACTATACATTTGTTGACCATTTATCGAGTTGTTGATGAATTTATAATTTTCGCAACAAAAATTAAATTTTTTGAATATCTTGGAATATTGGTGATATTTCCATTACAAAGATCCAAAACTTTTCAGATTGTAGCTAGTGAAGGTCGCGGTACGAACCTGCGACGTTTGGGCCAGTAGCCGAGCGATATACCGTTCGAGCAAAAGGGACCCTTCAGCTCGAAGGATATTATTTGGCTTATAAGGATGACGCTACAAGATAATTATATATAAATACATGTAACTCTAAAAATATGCAAAGTAACTAGAAGGGATAATTTCAAAAAACTACACATTTATAATTGCATTTTCATTCAATTATTATGGCAATTTAATTATTATTACTACAATTTAATTCACAATAGTTATAATTCCGGTGAATTCCTCAAATGAAATGTGAGACTTGTGTAAGAAATATTGTGCACCTAAACAATAGTGAATTTAAAATTCTTTTGCAATTATTCTAGTCATAATTCCAGGGTTTATTAAAATAACAGGTGTGTTTAAATCACAATCTTATATTTAATTTACACTGGAATCAACAATCAAAACTTTTAACTTATATATACAATTAAAAACAATGAAATGCATAATTTGTTGACATCAAATTATAGTTATCATCAAATAAACATTTATTTAAATAAAGGAATTCTCGTCCCATGAATGTTTGATTTTTTTTTCACTTTGTTTTTCTGTTTATAAATTTCGAAATTCTCATTTAAAATTTAAAAAAAAAAAAAAACGTCTGTGCTGGATGGTAAAAATAGGAAGGTAAATGGTGTAATGCTATGCTATGATTAGCACATTATGAAAACTACTCATCAAAATCCTTTTTATTTAAACATGGTATTATAAATCAAATGCTCCTATAGAAAAAATGAGCAGAAAGAAAGGAAAGCAATTTTTAAAACTGGAATAATATTCAAATTTTATAAATATTACTTAAGTAATTTAAACTTTGAGTGGAAAAGTGAGCTGCCAAACGTAAGCATAGTTAGCGATATCAATTTCTTTGAAAAAATTTTTTTTTCTTTTTTTTTTACATGCTCCTTATATCTCCTAGTATATCTGTAATCGTTAGGAGGTCAACAGCAACTTTTGCCAACTTAGGAGGTTAACAGCAACTTCTTAAGATGCCGGTCATGCACAATGCCGCGATATGCGGTCATCACACCGTTCACAGAACGGTTCAACGATTAAGCTTAGTAAATAATTGTTGTGCAGTATATATAATCTTCAGCAATACTTGATTTTATTTAGAGTGGTAGCAGAAAATTATTTCTTTTCTTGTAACGAAATAACTTATGAAAATGATATATTATTATTTACTGCATTTAATGTTTAAATATATTTAAAAGTTAATTAGACTTATACAATTAAACAAAAAAGATGGAAATTTTTTTGGCTTGTCTTGCTATTATTTTCTAGAATAAGTTGCTTTAAATTATTTCGAATCATTTATATATTAAATGAATCTTATCAGACTTCCTTCACTGAAAAATAACTCGGTAAATGTGTTTACATTTGGATGATGGGCTTAAGTAAAGAGGATTGAATCAACCGCTAGGTAGCGCTGCCTATGTCCTAAAACCAGGTTGAATATTGCAATCAGAAGTTGTAATCTCATCATCAATCAAATATTTCCTCCCATTCTCCATTTTTTGAAAAAAATTCAGTAAATATGTATTACATTGGGATGATAAGAAATAATAAATAATTTATTCTCACATTCTATTTGAACGCAGCATTGATAATGATTGTAAAGGTTTTGGAAGCAACCGCTAGGTAGCGCTGCCTGTTTCGTAAAACCAGGCTGAATCAGATCTCATCATCAATCGAATATTTTGAGTTGTGTCTTGTGAAATAGATATTTGTTATTACTTTAAAGATTTATGTCCAAAAATGCGACAAGTCTTTTATCCTTTCAGATTATGAAGAATTGCGAATATGTTATCAGGAGGAGGAGAACAACAGAAACTATAAAATGTTACAGTGTAATGCAGAGATAATAACAAATTTCTGATGCATTTAAAAGAAAATCAGAAAATATTTTGTATATGACAAATGAAAAATTAAATTGTGGATCATTTTTAATTGAGTATATTATCGATATGACTTTAGCTTATATCAGTTACATTAAGAAACATCAAGAATAAAATAGTTATTTATATTTTTATATTTATTCAGATAAAATTCTTTAACATGTTTGTTAATCTAACACGTTTTATTTCAAATGATGTAGTGTGATTCAATGTATACAGTTTAATTCTTAGACTAGCTCTGTAAGACATTCCTAATAATATTTCTTTAAGAGCAGAATTCTAATTCTAGATTCAAATTGTAGGGCTTATGAGCGATTTTTCCATAAGGATTAAAGATGATTGCAGTTCGTTTCAGGAATTTTGATTTCGCTTCTACGAAAGTAAGTGCATTCTATAGTAAAGTATTCTGAATTTTACACATTTGTCTGTCTGATCTGTTGGAGCTTTGAAGTTTCTTTTCACTGATTATAAGAGATTTTAATCACTCAAGTAAAAACAGATATTTCTTTGAACAGAAAATATTGCGTACACTTTTTTAAAAAGTGTTATTTTGAGTTTTCAGAGGAACATCGGAAATGCACGTTAAGATAAAGATTATCTGTTATAATTATAACTTAATTTATTGAATTTTCCAATTATTACAAAAAGTAATGCAGGGTCTCTTTCACCGAATTAAGATTAATAATGAATTATCTCTGGTCTAGCAATGTGTGCTTAAAGGCACTTGCTGTATTATAAAAAAGTGTGATGATTCTGAATTTCTTGATAGCAAAAACAACATATACATCGTCAGAATGTTATTAGTGTTACATGCCAACTATAGATGGCAGTTCTTTCAAATATAATTTTTACAGTGCCTGTCTCCTTCCCGGGAAGTGGAAGGGGCAGAAAACACTCTCTCCCCATTGTTAGGAGGAAATATCAGAGGGAATAAGCACCCATCACGTGGGTGCTGTGGGTGTTACTTTTTTCAGAATCGCCTTTGGGCAGACAGAGCCCTCTATGCAGTGGGATGCCCTGGGAATGTGAAATTCCTGTGGAAATCTAATGCTTCGATTCCTTAAAAATATGTCATGATAAGGAATAAAAGCATAGAAATGAAAGAGTTTCTCCGTAGAAGAACCTCTCTAAGCCTTCATTGAGAAATTTTCCGAAAGAATGACGAATTAATGTGTAATTATTAAGGACAGCTCTCTTTAACTCACATCCTAAGAAAGCACGCGTTTTGCATTGCATCACTTCTAATTTCCTTGGGAATAACCATGATGACCAATTTAATCTTCATAAAGAAGAGTTGTTACTCAGTTTCTGTTAAGTGAGGGGACTTTAATAATAAATTATTAGAGTGTTTACAGTTGTGTGTCTATCTATCTATCTATCTATCTATCTATATATATATATATATATATATTAAGATTTCGTTCAGCTATATATAAACGAATACCCAAAGTATCATCTATCTGCATCACACCATTTAATTCCTGCAGTGATGGGGGGGGAGGGGTTTAGTATAGGAGCGGTTTGGTTAGTTAAGAAGAGATAGTTAGATTATTCTATTACACAATTCTGCTTCTATTAGTTCCAGACAATTCGTGGTCAGCCAGATGCACTTCTACCCCGAAGTTCGCTGGAAATAAAATTTTTACTGCTGCGATTCAAATTTCGACCCCTTCTTTCGCGTTTGGGGATAAAGAAGAATGCATATTGACAATAATGTCTCCTTCCCCTTCCCTCTTGGATTCAGGATATCAAAAGCATGCATACGAGTGTTTCAGATTCAGTCCATTCTTATTGGTGAAGACGAGTTTGGCAACTTTTTCGCTCAGAAACGTGCCGGATTTCATCATTCTGTCTAAACCTGTCATTTTGCTTTCTGGAAGGTTTTTCTGTGTTTAGAGACAGATGTAATTTCAGAAGTGGCTGGGAAGTAATAATCATTTCAGTGGCTGTTGACGCTTATGATTTGTTATTAAAAAAATGTAACCTTGAGCATAAAGAACCTACTCATACAGTCAGAATTCTAAAGAGTTTGCAGTGTGGGAGTGAGGTGAGAGGGATGGGGAAAAGGTACTTTTTGAAAAGAGATAGCTGAGACGCGGAGAAAAAAAAGAGCGGAATACATATTTAGTGGTGTGTTTTTCAATAGTATGATTCCAAAATGATTCAGATCTAGTTGACTCGATTTCACAGATCAAGATAGAACGTAAACATTTTTATTGAACTGTTTTGAATAAGGCAAATAAAAACATAGCTATTCAATATTTCACTAATGAAGCATTTAAAAATAGATATTTAGATGTCGGCCGGATCGTCTGAATCCTCTTTCCAGGATTTCTACCCAAATGTGATAGAAATTTTCAATTTTCGTATTCAGATTTCATTTATCTTTTTCATTGTTGCATTGGCAGACTAATACTGCCAAAAGTAGCCCTACCCCAAGAAATTCAATTCAAAGAAAAATGCATTTGCTTTCAGAAAAATGTCACATATTAAAAAGAAAATTGGAGTATTGATATTTTCGAAATGGATCTCAATAAATAGAAAAAAAGTAAAAAGACTCTGAAACTCGAAACTGTGTTCTTATTCTGAATAAAATGTAGAAACCTGAAAATTATTTCTGATTTTTTAAAAAAAAACTTTGTATAGATTTCTTCTTCTTGGAAAATTTTTTGCTCCTTTGAAATTTCCTTTTTTGTCACCCGCTGAAATAGCTGATGAGTTTTATTTTTTTTTTTAAATCGCCTGTTTACTGAGATATCGTCTTCGAATTCTAAAAACAGAGTGCCTTCAGTCAGCACATTTTCCCACCGGACGAATAGACTCATTTTTTTATTCAAGAAATACTTTTGCAGGCACTTGTGCAGAAAAAAATACGCACCGAAAGATAAAGATTCATTTGAGCTGGATTTCCCTCTTACAGATTTCTTCCCAGCTTCATTGCCGCATTCCCCGGCAGACACGCTTATCGGATAACTTCGGCTGTGGTTAAGATGGAGAAGCAAAAACACAGGGAGGCGAAAACTATTACACAGGCTTAACTAATTCAAGATGGATAATGCAAGTTTAATTAGTTACAGGTAAACGGAATGTGTATATTAAGAAAGGAAGAACGCACCACACAGTCGGGTGGATATTGAATTTCAAACAACTTTTGAAAAAATTTTCCACCCTCATTAAGGGGTATTCACAACTAATACGAATTCCGCCTTTTTTTTCTTCCTTCCTCCCCAGTAAATAAAATATACACTTCTTAGTGTGAAAAATAGATTCTATTTCAGGTGAAAGAAAAGGAAGGAAAGAAAAAGACAACGGATACAGTATTTCAGCAAAAATTTACTAAACCGTAATATTGGAGTTCAAACCGAGCCGAGAGCACATATCTTTTCTCCAATATTTACTTTCGGATCGCGTTCTTTTCTTCACTACTTTTCTATCATATTCTATTATCCAACTTGAGAATATGGAATTAATAAAGTTTATAAAGTAACTATTATTTTAAATTTAAAATAAACAAAATGACTCTTTGTATTTTATTGCTTTTTCAAATACTGAAGAAAAAAAAAGAATTGCACAAAAGACATTGCCAGATTTTTTAACTCTCCAAGAGTAACATATATTTCCTCTTCCATTGTCCTCCCTTTTCTTGCAAACAGCCTTTGTCAACGAATTTCTTTTTCGGGGAATAAGAAATCTCATCATTTCTTACAATTCAAATAGATTGATTACTTTAAAAAGACATATTTTACGTTTGATGCTATCCGAAAAAGATGAAGGGGAGGGGAGGGGGATATCATCAAGATTCCATTTATTATTCAGTGCGAAAAAAATGGTGCATGGCATATTTAACAAAATGGACCTACCTTGGAATTCTAGAGAGGAATTCTACT
>JAOUZG010001509.1:42346-80621 GCA_026289955.1 Argiope argentata | reverse complement strand
ACAAGGAACTGCTTTAACAAAATTAATTCATTTTAGTTTATTTTAATTTATTCAATAATTCCTTATGTATTTTTTCTTTTAAATCTTTATGTTTATTTATTAATTTTATTCTTTAAGATTATATCCTATTCAGCAGTTGACTGCGTACTACTCATGTTGGATATAGAAGAGATGCTGTTGTGAAGTGATTACGTGGCCTTTGTGAATAAAGTCGTGTTTTGTTGGATTATTGAGGTGTGATTCTTATGTGTGTTTGTGGTGGTTTTCCTAATATGAATGGCATCAAATGGATACTTCGTGCTGTGTTTGGGAGAAATCAAATTCATTAGAAATGACAGTAAGTATTTTAGTGAACAGTTGGATTTAAAAGCATACAGTCCGCTTTTTATAGCCGAATCTATTAAAATCATTCTCCACTTTTTTAGCTGGGATTCTTTCAGAGAGACACAGAAAATCCGAGCTATTCAAGGACGGAAATGATAGCCTCTGGTGTAAGTATCTTTTAATTACTTATATCAATTGAGTGTCTTAACTTTAAATATGTTCTTTCTAGGCAATAAGATGGAAGGGCCCAGCAAGAAAAGGCTTGATCTGGCATTTCCGATATTAGTCTTCGGAGATGGTAATGCTAAAAATCCCAAATGCTCCAAATAGCTTTTTAAATGTTTAGATGTGCCTACGGAAGAACTTCCAATTCCTTAAATAGATCAGACTTTTTATTCTTAATATGAAAGATTCGCCGATCACGGGTTTTTTCCTTCGAAAGGAGGAATTGGAATTTCCCCATAATTTGAATTTGTAAAATTACTTCCAGTGATAATATATACGCTAAACTATTTATTACTGCTGTGTATGGAATATGATCAATTGTTAAATGAATTCAGGAAATATTTTTTGCACTAAATCTGTGAAGTTACTTATAAAAAAAATTTCTTCATTTTGAATATCACTTCAAATAAGCAAGTTCTCTTAATTATATCGACACTTCTCATTTATATAACAGTCCTTAATAGATATAACTTTTATTGCTTAGTCCTAATTTACTTTCGATTCATTATTTATGGATATAACAATGAGCGTCAGAAGATCTCATTGCTGTTATAGCTAATTATAACCCCTATGCATTTCCAACATCTGTTGAGTGTTACTGTATTATTGTGTTACTGAAGGCAACATTATAAATTGTTAAATAAAGTAATAGAAATATTTTAAAAGACGGTAACTTACAAAATAATGCATGATGCTTTTCATATCTGGACTTCAATTTAACTAATCAATAGTTTTTAGTTATTTATAAGGAAGATTAGTAAAAAACTAACAAATTACCCGATCACAATTAAGTTTATTGGAAATTGATATATGTAAAAAATATCAGTCTTTAACATATTAAGTTTAAAATCATTTTACCAAAAATCTGCATTTTTTTAGCAAAATGCAAATAAAAAGATTAAAATATAAAATGACAAGTTTCATAGAGTACAATGGCATTATTATAATAATTCGTGTTGATTACCAGGAATTTACTTTTGATTGGTTTTTTTTGTAGGCATAACTATGACCGTTGAGAAGATGCGATTGTTGGATAAAGAACGATCCTCTATGTATTTCCAACACATGCTTTTTTAAAATGAGTATTTCGGCTATAAAAAAAAGGGTTATACCCTTATTTCTAAGAGTTCAGTATTGTATATTATTAAATCAAGCAATGCGTGTGTTTCCGCAAATCATATTTAATATTCGGACCGTCTATCTTATTTGACACCTGCTTTGCTCTCTTGACTGGGGTCAGGAAGGGTTCATCGAATAAGGCAATTGGTTTAATACAGTAATGTATCTGTAGCTCAAAGGCGCGTACTGCAGAAGTGAATAAAGCAATATAAATTTTGCTTTTTTAAAAAAATTCAAATACTGAAATTGTACCAGAAGTTTTTAAAATTCTGAAAACCAAAAATAGATTTTTACTAATAAGACAAATAAATAAAACACAACCCAGACAAATTATAATTTCACACCATTTGCTGCATTTATTGATACTTCTTGACATTTGTACGTATTATCTTAAACAAATCAAACTGAAATCTCCTTTGAGAACGATTTTTATTATAAAATGCACGTAAAGCAATTGCAAAAATATTGTTACTAATCTGTAAGGTTTCTTCCCTTCATAGTTCCGCTGAAAGTTTTCCCGGGCAGCTCTTTTGGATGCCGAATCACTGGCACTCAGCCTTGGCAACAAGTTGGCGACCTTTTGTCCAATTGGGGGCGAATTCAGCAACTCGCACGACAGAAGGGACAATACAGGAAACTTCAAGAATTTTGGTGACAAGTCCAATGAGTATTCGGATTTGAGTGCTTATTCGAGAGCCTTTTCTGCCATTTCGTGGAAAAGTAAAAGGTAGTGAGACCAAGCTGAAATGTCATTCGAGTCCTGCTCGGTTATCAGCTGAATAAGTTGCCTTCCTGGCTGCTTACTGTTGTGCTGATATTTATTGCTTGTCTACATCTTGGTTGTGTATCCTTCGTCTGTCTTGGAGTTAATAAACGTCATTATCTGTTACTGATGCCTGTCAATTGAGTCGCCATAACCCATTGCATGCAAGTCCGAGTTGTACCCTATTTATGTTGATAAAATACTGAAATATACGTATACGAATCTTATTTTCGAAAAAAATGTCAAATTTGGGAAAAACAACAAAAGTTTGACTACTTTTTTTTGGTAAATCATCCCGACTTGTAAAAATATGCTTTTGCATATGCTTTTTGTAAATTTACTTCGGTGATGCTAAAAATGTTAGACCATTATTGCTGTGTATGGGATATTGTAAAATCAATTAAAGTCAATTACAATTGTAACATACATAAAATCTTTTCTTTTGGATATGAATTTCTATAAAAATGTGTATATTATAAATTTTAACACCTATTTAGCTTTCTTCTGTAAAAGTTACATCGAAAATCCATATTTAAACTTATGTAATTGTTTATTTTTAATTTGAAGAGGTCTTTCATTTCTGCTTATCCCCCCTTTTTCAAAACTTTGTTTGAAATAACTGCCAAGTAACATTTTAGAAGCTTTTTCATAATTTTAGTCATTATGTTGCATTGATATTTATATAAAATGAAGTTGGATACACCCTTTTAAAATAGATCTTAAATTGATATCGTGCACTTAATTGCACGAACAGAAAATTATTGGAAATTCAACAAAGTAAATATTTCCTAAAGAGCAATTGGTTTTAAATAGGGAAGGATATAATTACTTACACTAAATGAAGCATGATGACTTTGGAGAATCTGCTGAAACCGTGCTTTCACAATCAATCCTCGCGTCAAAGGGTGGATGGCATAAAGTGACTGGTGATTTATGCAAAGAGCAGGTTATAATAGGCATTGCACGGTTTACGACGGATTATCGAATCCCATTCTAATTCCCTTTAATGCAAAGTGTATTTTTGATTGAGACCGCAATAAATGCTGTTTTGGGGGAGATGAAATTGAGGTGACGATGTAATTTGTGTCCTAAGAATGACTAATTTCACTGTTCTGAAGAGAATATATAAAGAATTCTTTCATCTATAAAACAGTCTTGAAGCGATCCCGATTTGAAAAATGACTCAGTCAGAACAGGTTTTAAATATTTCAGATGAATAGTAGGTATGATATAAAATAGGATACACCACGATAGATTGAGGGATATGTTTTGCGATTAAATGATAAGTTGAAAACGACTTTGTAATTTGTTTAAAAGAAAATACCGAATGCCTTTATAAAATCTTAAAAAAAACTGATTCGACGTTACAAGATTTGCGGTAGGCGCAATCATTCGTAAAAAATGATGTTTCTGAATAGAAAAATCACGAGCCATTTCTCAAGTTATATGAAAATGCAGATCATATCAGAACAGCTTTCAATCAGGCTTTAGGAAATTCAGCTCTGTATAAGGGGATGAGTATGGATAGATAACAGATAACTGTATGCTTGATACTTTTCATGGTCTGAGAGATTAAATTGTTATCAATAAGTTTAGTAAACAAGGACCAAGTATTCAAATATGAAAAGAAATCAGCTCCCAGGCAGAGAGAATTGTTGGAAACACATTGGTGATTTGTCGCCTCCATTGGCTACAGCTCGCGAGTATTTCACTGACGTTGGCATTGCATTGGCGCGATGTCGGGTTCTGACCAGATATTTTGCGATTATATCTGAAGCTTGTATTTAGCTTGGCGCGACCTCGTACGCCGACTTAGTGAAAATGGTCGTTTCAATGTAATCGCCCCCTACTCGCGCCGATATCAGAAAAATCGCCTTTCCTAGACAAGACTTTGCGAATATATTTTAGGAATTTCCCATGATTCAACTGGCGATTGTTGTGTTTTGGAATTCAACCAGCAACGCGTGCTATCATTTCAAGAAACTTGGTAAGTGTAAATATATTTATTACTGTATATTTTTAGATAGTATAGTATTTATTCTAAATAGTGAATAAAAAGGAATTTGTTTTTTTGTTAAGGTTGTTCGAACTTATCGATTACCTGATACAAAGAGTTGCAAGTGATATTATTAGCGTTAGGTGAAAACGACCATCAGGCCTAATAAATATTTGAGTTAACAATCTATTGTTAATCACTCTATTTCATTTAAGAGCTAAAACTTTATTAATTGGGTTATCGTCATTTCTTTTCTTGCGTGTATTTTTTTCAAGGGATTTTATTTTTTGTTGTATTTTGATTTTGGGTGTTCTTAAATTATTCCAGCTATTTTTCCTCTTTTACAATTTCTTTTGGTTAACATTTTCAAATAAAAGAGATTTTTAAAAAGAATTAAATAACGTTCTTATTTTTTGGTATGGCAATGAATTTGTGTAATTATATTTTTATTTTGACGTCAGGCTAAAAAAAAAGCTTAGCTTAGTAGATAATAACGCGCCAAAGATAGTAGCCCCGTTTTCTCTAATATGGCAACCCTTTTTAGCTTTCGCATTGGAAAGAGGAGTCCGGAAGATTACACAAGCTTGTTGTTGGCGACTTTTGGGAAAAGTTTGCCAAGTAGGCGGTTAAAATATGATCGTATTGTAAGGTTATAAAAAAATCTTTAAAACTTGGGATTAAGTAGGCATTTTTGAATACTCTAATGTAAATAGTTTATAATTGTGTCATATTTCGTAAAATAACAAATTTTACTCCCGTTAGTTTGAGTTGTTTTTATTTTTCTTTGTTATTGTAAACACTATTAAAAGTTTGTCTACACAAACCATTATCATAGCAAAGCTATTATCATGCCTATGAAGTGCTGTAAAACGTTTGCAAATTAATTACACATCTTCATTTACCAACAAATATTTATTGTACTTTTAAAATTAGGGAAAGCTCAATCATTATTCTAATTAAGAAATATATTTTGTAGGTTCATCAGATCTGCTCATAAAGGGAAAGTTAACCTGAAGAAAAGCATATACAAAATATTTTATCTGCGTTGCTAAAAAATTATGAACAGAATGACTGGGCATTGAATATAATGCCTAAAACTGGCTAGCAATGTATGAAAATTCATATTTCATACAATTTCTAAAAATGACAAAATATGAAATATATATCCCATTCGATGAATGGAAATTTTGTGCACTTCAAAACTGAAAAGGCAATTGGAGGTAAAATAAATTCTATAATCAATCAGAAAATACGAGCAACAGGAAAATTTGTCCTTGTTTCTTTGAAAACTAGTGCGGGAGATTGTATTCCTGAAGTCGACAAGAGGCAAAATGATTTGTACAATATATTGATGATTATAATGTATGAGCTAGAGTATTGTTTCTACTGATTGTAACTGCAGACGGAAATTAGAAACAATTCTATGTAAGATTTCAATTCAATTTATCCTTTAGAACTTGCTTAGAATTGAAAATATTCCTGACCATGATATTCCTGTCAGGTCAGTTCCCTTTTGCCAGCCTATTGGAAGCAGCCAAGGAGTTTTCAAACTTATGTGTTAAACAAAAGGCCAAAATATAATATGCCTTTGCATGAAACATATAATGAATTTTCAAATGTTATCCAAGCCTACTACATTACAACAAGTAGGATTATTTCAATTTTCATTTTTTTAATATGAAAGCTTTTTTCATTTATACGAAAAGAATCAATTTTATTTTGCAAAACTTTCCTTTTCCTTTATATATTTTGAATAAATTTTATAATAGCAGCCTCTTTTTTTCAGAATAACAACTCAAGCAATGAAAATTCTAGTTAACTGAATTAATTTTTCCTTTCGTTTAAATTCTTTCTTTTTGTTCACAATTTTAAATGTTCAAATGAAAGAAGTTTTAAAAAGTATTAAATATCGGTTTTAGATTTTGGTATTGCAATAACATTTGTATAATTATTTTTATTTTGACATTAGGTTTAAACGGCTTAGCAGAATATATTTACTGTAAACTTCAAAACAGAAATTTATTTAAAACTTGAGATAATGCAGGCATTTTTTAATTCTCTTATATAAATAGTTTCTAATTATTTCATAAAATAGTCACAAATTTTTCTCCGATTAGTTTCAGATATTTTTTATTTTTCTCTATTATCCTAAACATTATCATGTTTATGAAATTCTATAAGACTTTTACTTGTTAAATACTTTTCTCCGACTATCAAATATTTTATATGTACTTTTTTTAATAAAAGGGAAAACTCAATAAATATTATAATTATTTTCTAGGCTCATGAAAGGTGACCGAAAAGGAAAAGTGAATCTAAAGAAAGGTTTCTTATATACAGCAGATGATTCAGTTATACATATATAATATTTACATAAATTGTGTGGAATTTATATAAATTTGCAGAAATTTCAAATGCTTCAAGTATTATAAATATTTTTTTAATTAAAATTTGTTTATAAATGATGAGAAAATATTATTTATTTATTCATGATAGTCATCAAGTCAGTTTTAGGATGCTGCTTGGGTGTACAAGTTCATTACAGAAAATTCAGCCTAAAATTTGAACTATATAATTTTACTTTGTATTTGTGAAATTTTATTTAATAAAGGTCTTTTTAAATAAATTGTTTTTTTTTCCTTTCTCCAAAAATTAAAAAGGGAAAATAATATATATATTTTTAAACTTTTTTCAGAAGTAATTTTGTATAATTGAAAGTGTTTGTTTGGAATTTGGCATTTATTTAGAATTTTCGTGAAATGTTAGAGTTAATCATAGACCAAATTTGGTTCTTATGCTACAAAGCCAAGTTTAAACTTATAATAAATAAATAAATAAATATTACAAATTTCAAATAATTTTTTTATTTGTAAAATGTTGTCTATTAGACACTAGCTAACACTAACATTTATAATGAAGCATAAAGTTTCTTCAACAAGTATGTAAGTTAATAGTAAACATAAAGAATTTCATGCAAATAAAATGAAGAAACATATAATAGGAATTGCATAATTTAGAATTTTAAACAATTTCTAACCATTGCATTAGAAAAAATAGGGAAATGTTTAAATAGAAATTTGTGCTTTATTCATTATTTTTTGGTAATTGTCTAGTAGAATGTTATTTATTACACACTACCTAGCATTAACATTTATAATGAGGTATAAAGTTTCTTCAACATAAAGTTTGTAAGTTAATAGGAGTTTCATATAAATGAAAGAAGTGTTGCATTTTGTGTATGGAATTTTTGTATAATAGTCAGAATTTGTCATAGATCAAATTTGGTTCTTTTGCCACAAAAACAAACCTTACTATACATAGATCAAGAAAAGATATTTAAAGTTACTCGTTAAATTGTGCTTGTAAAAATATAGCCTATTGAAGAAACACATAATAGGAATGCTATAATTTAGTGTTTTAAACAATTTTTAACCAATGCAATAAAAAAAGGGGGGATGTTCTAAGTATGTTAAAATAGAAATTTGTGTTTTATTCATTTCATTTTAGTAATTCTTTTTTTATTGCTAACATTAAACAATATAAAAGCTTATAACAAACTATTAGAATATACATATAGCTCTATATATATTATATAGAACTATATAGTATTTTTAATAAGAATTATATAGTCTTATATAGAAAATAGAATTATATAAGAATAATATGCTTTGAATTTTCATGAAATAACTTTTAAAATTAAAAAATTGTATAAGCAATATTAAAAATTTAATAGTATATATATATAATTACACTGATTAATTATGCAATTGAAACTATGATTATGTTAGCAGTTTTTTCCATGCATTTAATAATGAAAATAAATAGGAAATATAAATGAAAGAAACTAACCTTATATAGAGATATAAGATTATATTATTAGAAATAAGATGTGCAAGTGATCAAATTTAAAACTATTTCAGATAATTTTAACATTTGTTTATTTTCCTTAGAACACTAAAAAAATGTAATTTGAAAATTTATAGAGTAAGATTGTGATAAAATAATATGCTATAATAATAATTAAGAAAGTCAAAGAGTTAAAATTAAAATAATGAAACATATCATTCTATAAAAAGCGAGTGTTTTATGGAATTTTAAATTTATCAAAATAAATAGCAAACAAAAATATTCATAAGTAAAAAAGAAAAGTAAACTACTTAAAATATTTATTTTCATTCGTTTGAAAAATTTTTTAAAGTACAATAATTTTAACTATTATGAAACTAAATTATAGGGTTTAAGAAAACCAATAAACTAATATTTCAATTTGATGCGGCAAGCGTTCAGTAATAAATCGCCCAATGATTGATATTTGGCCTCCCATTGCTAAAAAGCATTGGGAAATGATTGGCATTGGGTCGTCCATTGCTAAAATATACATTGGATAATGATTGGCATTGGGTCGTCCATTGATAAAACATATCGGGAAATGATTGGAATGACGTCGGCCATGAAATTTCATCGAAAAGAAGTCGGCGCGATCATCGCCCGGCGTTCCGCCGTGGGACAAGATCAATGTTGGCGCGACATCGGCTTCCGATCTCGGCACGACTTCGCGCGTTCTGCGTTGCGATGTGTGCCAATGGTTGACCGACGATCTTTTGCTGCTTGGGCTTACAGCTCCATTATAATGGCTTTTATTCGTTCTTTAAAATTTGATGCAGAAAATAAAACTTTGAAATCTTTTATCCAGGGAATATCATATACGTCTCTTTCATTGTTAGATATATTTTAAAATTGCTTCTTTTAAATAATCCCTTAATTGATAATGTATCGAATATCCTGACAGAATTTTGTTTTAAGTGTCATAACTTCAGCCATTGGTCTAAGGAAATGGGCAACATTTTATCACTTTTCATTGCAAGAATTCTAATCAAGAAAAGAAGATACTGCTCTCGATGAAAATAGAAAGTTCTAGAATTTCAAATCTTCATTCGAAATTAAATTTCTTGAACTCGTCTTCGCCACGAACGCAGTGAGCCCCTCCCTTCCTGAAATATCGACTCTTGGACTGCATTTCTGCCTCGATTATTTGGCAAAGAATATCTTGTAAAAGATCGGCAATTTTTAAACGACTACGGAAGATTTTTTTGGTCAACTGACGGAGATACCTCAGACATTAAACTCCTGACTCTCAAATATTTAATGTAGCAGTGAGATGACATGTCGTCCATGACTAAACTAGTGAGCATCGGATCTATGCATAAAATGGAATTTATTATTTCTTTCCATGGACGATGCTAAACTGACCTCACTTCTATTTTATTACAAACGTAAAGACATTTTTTGATAAACTATAAGGAATCAGTGGATCACATATTTTTAATTGTATATATTTGGCAGTCTTCCTCGAATCAAATTATAAACGCAAAGCAGTAAAGATGCTATCTTGATTTTCTTGTTTGTACAAATAGGAAATTTCAGTCTTCAAATTTGTTTATTATTTAGTGGAATCTGTATAGTTTTGAATCCTTGCGTTTATAAGGAAATTGAATTTTAATGTCGTCTGAATTTAACCCTGCATTACTTGCGGAATTGCTGTAGCGTGCAACGGGAAAATATTCTAGCTAATATTATATATCCGAAGAATAAATTCCAACTTCTGTAAAGTTATAGTTTTTTTAAAGTTTCAAAAGTAATTCATAGGTCTTCTAATGCATATTTTATTTGTGTATTATGGTGTAAATT
The DNA here is from genome assembly GCA_026289955.1 of Argiope argentata. Lineage (NCBI taxonomy): Eukaryota > Metazoa > Arthropoda > Arachnida > Araneae > Araneidae > Argiope > Argiope argentata. The sequence goes on along the minus strand of JAOUZG010001509.1, from coordinate 70,506 downwards.
TCGAAAACTTTAATTTACTTTAAAACCTGGAGTTCACCTCCCTACGGTAGGGAAATGAATCCTGTTTGAAGTGCAGTTTCTATGGAGTTTTGCTATTAAATAAAAATTGCTAATTAGCGTAGTGAATTTGTTTAATATTCAAGTGTTTGCACTGGCATTTCATGAAAATGCAATTTTTTAAATTATATTGATATTTCCTACCGAAAAATTTAAATTAGGTCGCGCTTATTTCGAGAGCCATTCCGAAAGGCGATCTGGTTAAAAGGGAGACAGAGGAGTCTAGTGAGCGTTCTGTATAGTATTTAAGTTTGATATATCTGTAAAAGGGATATAAATATTACAGCAAATCTATAACATACGCACCTTGGTTTATTATAATTGGATTATAATGATTTTTTGAAAATTTTTTAAACAATAATGTATATAAAAATCGTTTCACCTTTTGTCAAAAACGATTTTATAAAAGAAAAAGATTGAAAATTGTATTACTTGTAAATTGTAACCATTGTATTACAACATAACACATGCGTTTCATTCAATATTAACATATAATTATCATTTTCTTTTGTTGTTCTTTTAATTTGTGAATCTCAATATATATAAAAAAGACATTTCTCTCTTCTTCATACTGATGTTTTTTTTTTCAACTAAGAAAAAATAATTACATAAAATCATTTAACCGTAGAAAAAAATTACATTAACAGTTCATGTTTGTTCATTCAAATAAAGAACTCCCTTCATTTAATATAATGAAAATTGAATAAAATAATGAACTAACTTTCACCTTACGTAACTAATTTTATTGTATCTATAGTTAATTCAAATTGGGTTTGAAACGCAGTGGAAAAAAACATATTGAAAACATATACTAATGGAATCTTTGTTTTTTTTCTTTTTCAAATACACAATGAGGAAATACGTTGTTTGTTCTGACTATTATTTATTCAAACATATTACAGTAAAATGTACTATGTTTGACATTACATTTATAACATTAATTTTGTCTTTAGAGATTTGTGGTAACGACCAATTATCTTGAAATGAAGGAACGTATTCCAAATAAAAGTACATTTGCGATAAATTTTGATCAAACCACTTATTGCTAATACATTTAAACAAATAAATTCTACAGTTTGCAAATGATTAAGTTTATGGACAGGACGAAGGTAACAATATAATAATTTTGGTAGACGAACTTCAAGTAAAGAATTTTTATTAATTGTCTGTAATGATATCAAAAACGGTAAACAAAACAACTATATATTAGTGTTTTTTTTAAATAAATTCACATAAAATTTTAGTGAATATTTAATATAGGATATTCCTTAATATCGATGAACATGTACACCACCTTTATTTTTGAATGCAATAATTTTTAATGATGAAAATTTGGGCACAGGAAGTTCAAGATTCATAATCATATGATATATAAGTCGATTTTTATGCATAAATTTGGGTAATATCGTATTTTATTTTGTATTCCGTATAACAATACGTCCATGCTTAATCTTAGCATTCAAAATGTGTATATATGAAATGTTTATTCTTGAAAAAAAATGGTGTTTCCATTAGAACATTTAAGCAAAAATGTGAAATGAAGTACAAATTTTTTTTTTCATTTATTCAAAATGTCCTGATCCGCAGTAAATTTTTGAACTTGAAATGCAACAAAAAAAACATTAGCAACAGTTATTTAATATTTTCATTATATCTTATGTCGAATCCGCCTATGCTTTGTTATTTCTGTTATTTGCATATTAAAATCTGACAATCAAAATATCTCTCCATATTTTGATCCATCAAATCATGTACATACAATTCAAAAACTTGTTATTATTTATATGAAAAAGATATTTCATTATAGAAAATGTACACAAGGAGTATTTAAAAAACTTGACAGCTGATTTCTTTTTCAATTGCTATTTCTTTCCATGGTATAATTACAAATTCAATGCAACTGAATAATATATGGTGCCATCTACATTTAGCTAAGAAAACCACTTAAATAGATGGTATTGGCTTATAAAGTCATTTATTGAATAAAAGCTGTGTTTTTAAAAGATTTATGTAAATTCCAACCGCATTTTGAAGGCGGCGGGGATTCACATAGTAACTGCAGCAACCTATCAGTCCTTCGGACAAAATATTTAACATCTATAACAAATGAAGCAATTTAACTGATTTTAATGCTCATTGCACATAATCTTTGGAAAATATCATCATTCTATGATTAATCGTATTCCTTATACTCTTTGTTGTGTACAACCAATGTCGACAGGTGCTTAAAACAGTTAATAATAACTATCTGCTCAAGTACTCTAAAACCTGTGACTCTCTTCCCCTGTGTTTTGAATTATTGATTAAAGTCGTTTTCAAGAATGCAGAAATCAAGCTTTAAAAAAAACCAATTTTATTAAAACCCAAACATTTATAAACTATTGTGCAGACAGCCCGACCGTAAGATGTGATTTAAAGGCTCAGTGAAAGTCACGAATTTTCGCTGAAAAAAAGGCAAAAATTAGGATTTTTTAAAAAAAATTTCACTGTGTGAGTGTGCGTGTAATTTCTCTAAATCTAAATTAAATCCTAATTAACTTCCTAATTTTCCTTTTAATTAATCCCATAGATACGTATCTGGATTTTCTTTTATTATATTTGACGATTGAGACAGGAGACGTAAAATATTCGAGATTTGATTATTTGACCTCAGAGTGGGTTATAAAATGTCTGAAACGAAATATTCTGAGTTGTTTTTAATTTTAATTGCTTTTCTAATGATTCTTGCATAATTTCAACACTACCTCAATTACTGTGAGATATTAAATCCCACTAACTTAAGAAGAAAATCTAGTGTGATTAATTTTTTTTGTTTGTTTTAATAATATCTCAGCCTTTCATTTATTAATTTAACTTCATTATTAACAACTATTGAACCCTTTGAATATGCTACTTTTCTTCAACTTTGTCTGCAAAAAAATTGTTTATGAAAAGGGCAAATTTTCAAGATTAGATAATTCGGAGACAGATCAAAAATTGCAATTAAAAAAATTCAAAATTCTTCATAAATTAAAAAGGGAAACTTACATATGATAACTTTTTATATTGTAATGAAATCTACACAAATATACTGTAAATAGCATCTAACGAAGTGCAACACTTTTCTTTTATTAATAAAAAGATCTGCATAAAATATTCACACAACTTTAATAATGTGTGCATTGTTCTGGCGGGTTGAAAAGACAGTAGTATGTTGTGCTTCAAAAGATTCTTTAACATTTCGCTTGATGTGCTCCATCCATTGAATCGCTCTGAGGAAAGCATTTTCTGCTATTCCTGCGAAAGCCCATATCGAGACTCCCAGCCAGCAACCCATCAGACCTCCAATGTAGCTGAAGAGGTGAAAAATCTGAAATGTATTATAAAGTTATTGCGGTTTTGTTTAGCGAAACAAACACCAAATGAAATAATAATAATGGACCCTATGCTAAATTTACCAACAGCTGTTTAAGAAAATTTTTAGAGAAATATGTCAAATGCTTCATTTATCACAAATTCATAATTGAAGTCATAGGGAAACGAAATTATTATTATTGTCACACGCACACGCACACGCACGCACGCACGCACACACATGTATATTTGAAATTTTCACTTGTTAAATTCAAAGAAAATTCATCAAGGATAAATACTTAGAGGCTTTAAGAAATTGAAAGTTTAATATAATAGAAAAACAGAAAAAAAAGTGTTCAATTAATCAGTCTCGTTTTTGGTGAACGAATTATTTGTCGACTCTGATATTATCTTCATAAATATCCATGATACAAGATTACAACTTCCTTCCACACTAATCGTCTGAGATTATAAAACTCACTCAAACTAGCCCAGTTTAACTTTATACGATAGAAAGAGGGCAATTCGGAAGCAAAATACTAATGATTCAAATTTCATTTAATAGAAAAATTTGAAAAGAAATTTATTTAGTCTGATACATCAGAGAATTTCAACGATTGTAGCTTCCTCTATTAACTTCTTTTTATACACTATTTTAACGTATTCTTTTTTAATTATTGTCTAATAAATTTTATAGATATGCAAGCATTTAAAGTTGTAAATAATCAGAAAACACCAAGAAAGAAACTGGTAAGGTTAATAGGCTATATACGTATTATGTATGATAGGGATAATATTAAGGGCTTGTGGACGGAAATCGTAACCCTCTGGAAACTGGACCCTCCATAAGTATGGCTTCCTATCTAGTTTGTAGAAGGGCGGGTGAAGAATTGACATCAGCCCAAACTGTGATATTTGCAGAGTTAATGAGATGAAGATTTCGTCACATTTCATTCCACTGTACGAATAACTGTTCCATTGTGGAACGCGTCTAAGGCGCAATCTTTCTGTAATTTCCTTCTGACTTATTCTGGCACGTGAGGTATGTGATATTATTAATGATAATACATTTTGCTGTAGTAAAGATGAATTGATGGAAGTTAGGAAATGAAAGAGGATTGAACATATATTGCACGAATGGCTTCATTAACGATGTATAAAAGTTTCAACTCACTCACTTCAGCATGCAAAATGCCAAAGAGTCTGAAATATAAAGGTCTAATTTTTTCAATAATTATTTATTTCTATAGTCTGTTTTTTACCCATCCCGCATTCACTTCAACACAGTTGGCAAATCAGACGATGGAAAATTAACTTACAGTATATTCAGGGACGTGGCGATGTACTACAACTTGGCGATCTCCCAACGAGAGGTCGACTTGAATTTTCTCTCTGTTAAGAAAAGAGTTTAACGTATATTAAAAACATATCCTTTATTTCGATTATTTTTACGCAGTTTTTTTTTTCAATTTCATCTGTTTCATGTTTTAAATCATGTTGCAAACACTAAATGATTTTTCTCTCATTTAATAAAAGGTTTTTGAAACTTTTTACACTTGTTTGCTTTCCATTATATTGCAATCCTTTATTTTCAGAAAGTTTTCCTCAAAGTATAAATTAATCTTCACACAATTTTCTTTCCATACATATGGTAATACTTATTTGTAAATTCAAAACAATAATATGGGGCATAATAATTAATACTAAAAAACTTGAAATAGCAATTGATATATATTTTACTAAGACACGCTTTAATTAGCGTCTGAAAATGAAGAAAATAGTTTTTTTCATTTAAAATGGAAACGTAAGAAATCTTGAAAGTGAAATAATGAAAATCGGACCTGTCGTAATTATTACAATAAAAATGGAAAAGAATGTGTATCATTTAAAAAATAAAAAAATATTAAACCTTCATAAAAAACGAAAAAAAACCCCAAGATTTATCGCAAAAGTTAATCAAAATTTTTGATCGAATCGGGGATATTAATTAACACATATCATTTACCTGAAATTATATGATTTCAATCATTTAGACTTTTCATTAAAAAATAAATATATACTTTACATTTAAGTTTCGAGCAACTTACTTTTGGGAGTCACAATCAATGTTTTCTTTCTACAAATAAATAAATAACGGATTTTTAAGGATATAAATAAAGTGTATAGAAATAAAAAAAATTATTTGGAAAACATAAATAGAAATTTTAGAAATTTAAAACAAAAAAGGGAAGAAAATAAAGAAAAAGGCGTATATAAAGTATATAAAGTTCGCAATTCTTTTTTCTATTCGTTTCAAATCCTTCTTCAAAAAAAGCGCTAGTACTCAATCTTTTAAACAAGTTATATTTTTTAAAAAACTCACATGCACTGCATATTACACCAAACGATGTGCTACCAGTACGCCACCGTATATATATTTCATACCCACCTTATTCACAATATATATTTCTTTCATTTCACTGGTCCAGCGTTCGATCCTCGTGTTGAGCAAGGTCGACTCCGCCTTTCATCCCTTTAGTGGGTTCGATAACCCGAGGACCAACCATGCTTCGGAACAAAATACTGGGGGTACCGCGTTAGGCTGAACAACGGAACATAAGCCTTGCACCCCAGAGCCCTCGGTCAAGAAAGCAGGTATGGATGCAGTGAACCTTGCCCTACATGGGCTGTCGCGCCACTGAGTTCAGTTCTTTTGTCCACTCTTATTTCTCCGGACCTCTCTGGCCTTTCTCTCTCTCAGGAACCAACAGCTAATTTTTAAATCATCAGGACTAGATTGAGTTGTGGATCAGAAAGTCATTGAATTTTAATAAGCTGGTTAAAACTAAAATTACCCAATATCAGTTTATCTATAGTTTCCACAGTTATCAGTTTATTATATGATCTAATTTCTTAATGGTATGCATGCTCAGAGTATGAGCTAACACGTGATATTCGATAGATTGTGTAATGTCAATTTGATCGGAAAGTAAAACACGACTTTATTTCTACCCTTATGTTTAGGAAGAACTTCTCGAACAAAGAATTTTTTTCAAAGAATTATTAAAACAAAAAATAATTAAGCATATTTTTAAAACGGGTTAAAATTGTAAAATATTTCTCCTAGCCTCAAACAGATTTACAACCCCTTCAGGATTCTCGCCCCATGCAGATTGCCTAGAAAATTTGCATCTGTCAGTTACAAAAATTCAAAATCACTAACTTTCAAAAGAATATTTAAGAGTAAGGAAACATTTTTTTAAATATTTGTTTGAAAAAGATGGAATATTCATTTATTTTATTTCTTTGAGGTAACTACTTGGCTTGGCTTCCTCTGTTGGACTGAAAATATGCAACCGATTGTAAAATGTATACCGACTTTGCAATCAAACAAATAAGAAAGCGAGTTAATCTCGCCTTCTCATCTAGTTTTAAAACTGTGTTTAAAGTTTCAAAATCATAACTCAATTTTCAATCGGAATCTCAGAAGTTTAAAATCGGTTTCAATCTGAGAAGTTTAAGATTGAATCCAATATTTGAAACGGCAAGTCACATAAAGCAGAAAGCGAGTTAAAATTAAATAATTTTTTAAAAAGAAATATTTCTAAATTTTCTCTTTAAAAAACCGTTCTTTAAAAATCCTTACGTTCTAATAATGCTATGAATTATATAAAAATTAATAATGAGCCTATTTATTTCAATTTTTATATGATAAAAATATTTATATAGTAAAAATATTCACACTGTCTAATAAAGTGAGCTACATGTAAAGAGGGAAAAATAAATATTGTTTTTACCTTAAAATCGTCCAGTAAAGTTTCCTCTAAAGTAAAGGTGTACTTCAGATTTCTGAGGGATAGACAAAAAAAAAGAAAATAATTGTTTTAGTAAATTTATTGAAAACGATTATTATACAGAAATAAGGCTATAAAAGATAAGATCTCAGTTTTTGATATAGAGCAGTCATATTACTGATATAATATATATATATATATATTTATATCTGAAATATAATGCGTATCAGTGGAAGTTTTGTCCCTCGACTTTCTCGTATGCATTCTCTATATTGTGCCTTTTATACTAAATGCGCAGAACATTGAAGAAAATTCATAACTCGACTTTTCCTCTTTGACTATTGCTCCCAAAATGGCAAAAACTATGCTACAGATATAATTTATTAAAAGCTAATGAATCAACACTAAAGTAAGCATTTTTTTTTCATTTTACTCATTGACAACTTGCAATCTTCATTTTCATTTCCTTCGGAAACTTTCAGATGAAGCGAGATTCTGCAAACTGCCGGTTTGGAAGAGTCCATTACACAAATTGATAGTAAGGATAAAGGGCACAAAAATAAGACAGGAAAGATTTAATGAAAGTCTCTTTCCTCCATTTGTAATTCATGGTTTCAAAACGATTTTAGAATTTAAAAAACTGCATTTTTTAAAAAGAGCTCTTCCGAATTGAAACTTGTGGTAATAGCAGGGTATTTTTCTCTCCCGCATCGACCTTATATCCTTTCAAACAGGTCACTACCTCGAATTTATCTCAAGAAGCTCTATGAGATGACTCAGTTCATTTTTCCCCATTCGTCCTGCCATCACGATCTAACTCATTTCATGGCATCGTAGATGAAAGTCAAGTCTATTTTCCTGTTTTCATCACTAAGGGCGACTTTGTCTAATCTTGCTTTCATCCCCTTCAGAGGACGGAAGCCCCGATAAGCCTGTCATTGAAGTTGAAATTGCCCGAATTAATGACAATGTCTCTAAAAATTTGGGAGATTTTGTGATGTAAATAAATAGATCTATAAGCGATAAAACTAAAAATAAACTTGAAAGTAAATAATTAGTCCTTGCATGAAATAGAAAAAAATTGTTTAAAGTAGCCATTATCCAGCCAAGAAGATTGTTGACAAATATTTCAAATGCAAACAGATAAAAGATTTTCAGAGAACTAGGAGAAGAAGAAGACACAATGATTAGAAGTGAAACAGTAGTACAAGACATCAAAGTTAACCCAACTGCGGGTGCAGCTAAAGTATATCTAAGAAACTCCCAAAATAAGTGAAGGATGTAAGCGTAAGCACCGTAAGGAGGAATCTTTCATGAATATGAATAATACGACTGGATTTTACTAAAGAAATCTTTCATCACGAAATCAAGTCAGAATAAAGGTCTGCTGTTTGCCTGAGAGTTTCTTAGTAAGAATTTAGGATTTTGTTTAAAAAAATTATTAAGTGAGGAGAAAAAAAATCTGAATTATTTGGTACACAGAAGCCTGCAAAAATATGGAAACCAAAAGATAAAGTATCTATTTATAAGTATTCAGTTAAGATAGTTAAATGTGGGGATGTAAAAGAATAACTGCTCTATCGTATTGCAAAAACTTTGGGCCATCCCGTAGTCACCGGATCTATATTTCACTTAAAATTTATGAACATATCTTTAAAAAATGCATTAAAGAATTATTTTTAATAACGAAGAGTTGAAATAAATTGTCATAAAAAATAGCAAAAAAAACCCCTATCGAACCAACAAAGAAACTTGTCTAGACGACTAAAGGCAGTGATGAAATCCAAAACACTGCAAACAAAATATTAATATTTCATGTTTTATTGTTTTACTTAGTGTCAGTGTTGCGCACGAAATCCGATTATTTCCTGTTTTAATTTATTTTTTTTTTGCATTTTGAATTAATTAAATGTTACAAGTCTTTACCTCATTCATGATTAGGTTAAAAGATGTATTTACCTGCTTTATATTATAAGTCAATAATATATTTTAAATAAAACATTTTTTATATTAATCGTGGGCGTTTAATTTCTTTTAAACTTGACTGTATATATCCGGACCTGAGGCTTAATTTGGGTTCCATCTGGTTTTGATTTCCAGAATCAGATATCTGTCTTCAAAAATCAAAGTATTCATTCAAAAACTGCACCCTTAACTATCAAAATAGAGAAATCAAACCTCGCTAAAAAACTGAATTTTGAACTCATTTCTCTCTTTCTGTCTCTGCTCTGCGTACTTTCATTAGATAAATTTCCTTAAACATTAAATAATTTAACCACCATATTCTATTTCCAAATATTTTATCAATATAACACAAAACTTTGCATTATTAATCAACAAATTGTTGATTACCTAAAAGGATAATATTTATAAATTCATGTAAATCTACATTAGAGAACTACAAAAAGTTGGCATGTATCAAAATCTGGAGAAGCATTTCTCAGATCATTGAAATGCTCCCTTTTCTTTACTTCGTATTCGAGGAAATAAGAAGGAACTGCAACTCTCCTCTGATTAATTCGTCCATTAATTTGTACTCTATGAAACTCATGAGGCTGAAACTACTTTATGTTTCAACACCGAGTTTCAAGGAAGAATTACTAAATGACCTTGAATTATGATTAGGCTTCCCATAGACAGTCGATTATGTTGAGAGCTCATTAAGCGCTCTTAATATCACAATTGTTGCAACGACAATAAGATGATTGAGAGTTCAGGCAGAGTTCTTAATCTCACACATTATTGCAAAGATAATAGGATGAATGTTTAAATGAAAGTAGAACGGGCAATCATGCGATTGTTGCAGGAGACAGCGGAACTAAATGGACGTCCGAATTCTATGATTGCTGGTGCAACGATGTCGCAACTACTCGCTTTAAATATTACTATTATAACTTATTATATAGGGGTAGCCACAGAGAACAGATATGAATCAGAACTGATAAGACAGGAAAAGATAGATTTGGTAATAAAGAATCCAAATTCAGGAACGCAAACTACAGCTCAGCTTTTTCTGATTTCCTATTACAGAGTCCAGATTTTTCAACTTCAAAAAGAGATGCATTCATACACTCACTGGCCAATGAATTAGAAACTCAAGATAAATATTTTATTTCACCACCTTTTGGACAGATAACTGCTCGGATTAGTTAAGGCATCTAGTCTACAAGCTTCTGGAGTGCGTTTACATCCAGAGAATAGCATGTATTGGCTATGCAGCTTTTTAGATCTTGTAAATTAGATGGAAGAGGATAGCGCTGCCAGACACGTCTGTCCACCATATGCCAATCATTTTCAATGTTGTTAAGATTTGGGCTACGTGGTTTCTAGAGAAGGTAGTGGAAGTCAGACTGATTCTCAGTGAACCCATTTTGAACACTTCTGGCATGATTTATAGTTGCATTATCGTCCATGAAGTATCCGTTCCCTCAGGATAAAAATGCAACACTTGATCAACCAGTATACATAGGTATCGCAAGGCTATTTGCTTAAAACCAGGGCAGCACTTTCCTGCCAGCAGAAGATGCTCCATATCATGATAATCCCTCCAGACCCTTTCACAGATGGATTCGTGGATTGCTATCCAAATTCGATGTGGAAAATAAGGTTTAGCGTAATTCATTCGACCACATTATCCGTTTTCAATCCTCAGATGCCCAGTGTCTTGTTTCCCAACACACGAATAACGAATTTTTGCTAGTCGGACAGAAATTAGTGGTTTTCTCAAAGGCACTCGACCAAGCATTCCTATCCTCTGAAATTCTGTGTGTATGGTTCGAGGTGAAATTTGTTGGTAAGAGCCTTGGTTGACGATTTGTGTCAGTTGAATTACACTAGAGTCCCTGTTTTACCGTACAATTCATCGGAGACGCCGCCGATCACGCTCTTGCAAAACTGTGCGCGAACCGCAATTACGTCTTCTAGAGAAGGACTGAGGATTCTGATTCCAACTTATAAAAACTCTTGGTAAGCTGCATTTGAGAATCCAGTGAGATCAGCCGTCTTCGAAACCGATGCACCTGCTAAAGGGGAACCAACAATAAGTCTTTTTCAAAATGGTGAAAGATCTGTCGTTTTTCTCATTTTACTTCATTTATCGCGAAAAGGACTCTTATACCTTACTTGTACTAGCATTCTAAACACGTGTAACTCCGTCATAACAAAAAAAATGCATGCTTCATCCCTAGCACGCATTCAGATGCTAATATCAAAGCTTTCTAATTCCTTGGCCAATGAGTGTATTTCCGCACAGCACAGACTAAGATAGATATTGATATCGACGACAGAAAGATACATATTGCAGTTTTCCAGTATTTGCAGTGTTCACAGATGAAGTGTTAACAAGGGAAGCTTTCGCAGTTATAATGCTCACGTATGGTTGACGTTGAGCCTCGAATGAGAAAGCAAGTAAAGTGACACCTTATGGTAAATGCTTAGATTGTGGATGAGGGAACCACTTCATCGGAGCTATCTGTTGTCCAATAGTCCGGGAGGTACAGATTCTTTGCTCTTTTGTGTGCAAGCTTTGCTGGAATTGCCTGATGCACGCTTCTACATCTTTGCGATCTTTAATATAACAAGATATAATATCAACACAATTAGGTCATTGCCATTTCATTCCTAATAACTACTTAGAAGTCATATTTGGCCCCCCCCACACACAACACCGCTTCATGCCCCTGCAACTATAACCACCTGGTTATTTAAACAGTGTAATGGTCATGAAGTGGAAGATATAATGAAAATGACTGTTGTTAGACGTCACACAATTATCGGTTAGAATTTCATAATAATAGGGGATTTTAGTTTTGAATAAAAGAAAGCTGGAGACGCTGAGCTGTTTGAAATTTAAATGGAAAGTGGCTTTGTCTAATTAAGCTAGCTGTTGGAGATAAACTGATGACTTATGCTAATTCACAAAAACATATTTATAGTTTGTTTGAAATTACAAATTTCTGAGAAATATTGTAAAAATACAAAAGAAAAATTTAGGGACGAGGACAAAAACAATAATAAAGAAGAAAACACAAAAATAAAAAAAATGGTATGTACAAATACAAAAATAATAGAAAAAAGGTAGGGATTTGTAAAGCTACTCATATAGATAATGTTATTAAAATTTAAACAAATCTCTGTTTTCTTCAATGCGGCGAATCATTCTTCGAATTTTCGTTGAGGGAAATGGGGTGTCGGAAATCTTGGATAAAGTTTGGACTTTAATGAGCCGAAAATGTGCATCACAGCTCAAAGAGGCACTCTGAATAGATTCCTTAATCTGTATTTAGCTGACTGTCTTACTTTTGAAGTGCATTGAATAATAAGCGGCATATTTCCCCGCGATTTATTATTATTTTTTCTCCTTTTTTGTGTTACATACTTTTCCGCTTGTGCACCTGGTTTTGGACTTAGTTTTATTATGCAATTCAGAGTCGTATATACACCTCTTCCCTCCTAGGATTTGTATTCCGGGTGAATTTCTGCCTTGTACAGTTTTAATTTAATTTGTGTTACAAATCATTAATTATTTTCTCACCTGCAAGATGCTTTGCAATTCTTTCTGCATCGCTCTAGGATTTCCTGGTCTTCCGGAGAAGTCATACATTCATCTTCTGGAATAAATCAAAGTGATCATTTATCCAAAATTCAAGCATTAGTTACCTTACAACGTATAATACGAAATTTCTTATTGAGATTATTCATGCCTGAATTAAATTAATCAAATTAGTAACATTTGTTAACATTTATTCTACAATTTTTACTCTTCTATTTAGTATTTAATTTTCGGTAATTCGAAAATTCGATTTATAATTTTAGTCTCCAGATTAGATGTCGAAATCACAAGACTGGATTTCATAAAAGTTTTTAATATATAAACTGAGCTACCCACGTTAAACCCATTATGGGAAAAAGTCCTCGGGATTTTGTGGAATGAAAATTTGGAGAGTTTTTATAGGATAGGATAGGATTTTTAGGAGATCACCATCATTACATCGTATTTATTAGAAATTCAATACAAAATACACCTGCTAATTATTAACCAACTAGATTAAACATAACTTTTTTTTCCCTTCTTAAGCGCTGCTGTAATAATTGGCGAAATGGAGATTCCAAGCAATGTTATTCTCATAATTGTGATTAATCAAAATTTTGGATTGTATAATATAAATATTTTATTGAATCAGAAGATGTCTTTGATTTGAATTTTAAACTGAATCAATATTTTCTCCTGGAAAATTGAAGAATCTAAAGTATTTTAACAGCCCGGAGCAATTTTTTTAAAAAAATAATTTGTGAGATGATAGTCTATCGCGTCAAGCCAAGATTAAAGTCACTTTACAATAAAATGTATGTTAATTCTTGATTTAGTATCGTAGTATTGGCAAAAAGGCAGCTCGTGATGTTATCTATCTGTAGCAAATAATAAGGGAAAATTCAAAAAATAAATAAAATAAATAAAGGCCGATGGAATGGAGATCATTCATCAAAAGGTCCTTCCGAAATACTCGTTGTGAATGAACTTGGAAGATTTTATGTTTTGAAAATGCAATAAACTATTTAGGCATAAAAAAGAGTAGCAATTAAAAATATAATAATTACCAGTAATAATAAATAAATAAATTTAATAAAAAAAAGGTTTTGCCACATTTGATCAAAACATTTTCTGATTCCTCATTGTTAATTTTAAATTTTTCTATGAAAAATATATATATATATTTAGGTCTATTTCTACTTTAGATAACCATGCGGGATTTTCAATGCCAATTAGGGCAACTCATACTGTTAATTTTCTTCGCCAGTTAGGCTATTGAAATACAGATCAGAAATTTTTAATTTCTTTTATTCTGTTTTATTTTAATGAAAAAGGTCTTCAGTATGAATACGAAAAGTTCAATTAATTAACAATGTTTAATTTAAAAAGCATCAAACAAAAAATATCAACACAATCATTTGAAATAATCGTTCGAAAACATGTTAAGCCTAACCTTATAAACTTGGGGGGGGGACTGAATTATTACTCATTTGGCGATGGCAAAATGAAGATTTTTTGAGGGAAATTTAAGTTAGTTTTTAATTAACAAAAAATAACCAAATTAGTGAATTTATATTTAAAAAAACTATCAACATCAAGTGTCTTTCTTTACAAGTTTTAAAAAAATGTATCTGAACTTGAGTGGATGAATAAAAATTATTTTACTAACGACTGGAAATTTGATCAAGATATAGTATACACTGATGAGTCAGAAAAACTGGTATAGTAGATAATATGCAAATAATGGAGGTGTTCAACCAATCAGTGTAATGCGATACTATTAAAAGTGCATACATAAAACAACAGGTGACTGAGGAAGCTATTACATCTAGTTTTGATGTTATCATGGTAGATTATAAAGTTATAAGTAATTTTTAACGAAAATTGATCGTCGACGCACGAGAGAGAGCTAAGCATTTCCTAAGTAGAGATGAAACTTAGATTTTCGTGCCCGAACAACTATAGGGTGTAACGCAAATATCAGGTTTCCGGTAAAACTTCAAATCTCTGGTCCGTTAGAGGCTTGGAAAAAGGCCTTGATAGAACGGAATCACCGATGTTTGAAAAGATTCATTACACGAGATAGACGTTCAACATTTCATCAAATTTCTGCGGATTTTAATGCCTGCCCGTCAACAAGAGTCTGTGTACACACTAAGCAACGTAATCTAATGAATATGGACTTTAACAGCCGCTAAGCATAACTTGTACTATTGGTGACTCAGCGACACAAAGCTCTGAACCTTACCTGGGATCGCAAGTACCACCATCGTACCCTTAATGATTGGGAAAATGTTATCTGGTCTGATGAGTCACGCTTCCAAGCATATCGAGTGGATGGCTGTATACGGGTGCGGAGAAAACTCCATGAATCTATAGATTTCTCATGCTTACAAGAAAGACTTCAAGCTATTGAAGGTTCTGTGAGGTTAAAAATCTTGAGCAGGTGGTATGAAATGAGAAATTGATGTGCGTGGAACTCAATCGTGACAGGTCAATGGGGCTTTAACATACTTTCAAACCTTTAAATGTATTCATATCCTGTCTGCATTCTAACGGACCTGGACGATTCCACCAGAATAATGCGCTATCCTAAAGGTCTGTAGTCGATGAGTATTCTGAATTTCTTTCCCTCTCTTGGCTACCTAATTCTCCTGACATGAACATTATCGCCCATATCTGTGAGTTTTTGCAGTGTGGTGTCCTTAGCAGATCTCCACACCTTCGCACTCCCATGGTTTTGTGCACTGGCCAGCAGAAATCATGGTTTGAACTGTACACAAAATATCTTCACAAATTAGTTGAATCTATGCCACACCGTAATGCGATAATTCTGCTTTCTCGTGGGGCCTGCACACGATATTAGATTGGTGTACCAGTTTTTCTTAAACTTCAGTGTATATATAAAGAGAGAGGTGAACTGAAAGTAGGTATTGAATAACACTTTATCTTGTGAAACGTTTAGGACGAATTGTATTTCAGGTGCAAATCCGTGCGAAAGATAATTACTCTATTGACACTGATAATTTCGAGACTATTTTAAAAGACTTATGAAGCGATACAATTCAGGGAGTGTATGAATTTGGATAAGAATTTGAAACTTCAAAATATGGGACTTTTCCAAGATTTTGGAAAGGAATGTTATTGCTATCAATTATTAAAGACTTTAATTCGATAGTCTTCAATGCTCTCACAGCTTTGTTGCTAGAATGGTCAGCATCTGTCACAGTGGTCGTTTCTCATTTTACGGATTTATTTTCTGGATGCTTAAAGAAACTTATTGCCGGTTTCAGATGAAGTTATGAGTTTGATTTGGATAGTCTATTCAGACAAAGAACAATACTTCTATTGATATTACCCTTGTCTAATTTAATGGCTTTGTAGTGAAAATTTAGCCTTTCAAAGAGGAGGATATTCATAGTAGGAGTAAGGGAGTTGAAATTTTTGAAACTTTTCTGTTATAATCGTAAAGAGTTGTTCTCAGAATGGAGATATTTACGTGGTAGCTACGTGGTAGCAATTAGGATAAGATTTCTATTAACAATTGTCGTGTAAAATGGTGCAATTGCAATTTAAATATTCTGCGGCACAGGAATTGTGATTTACAATGAAGTTTTCAATATTAGTATTGTTGTCAAACAAAAAGGTATCCTCAATTCATTTTTGAAGATTTATAGATAAAGGAGGTCGAAATTATTAGAATGTTTTATAAATGTATTGCAAAAATGTTCTTTTATATAGTACAACCGATTCAATACGGTAGGCTGTACTTACGTTGCAGAAAATGCAATCTGGATTTTTAAAAATGTATCATTAAACACAATTTTAAGAGATATAAGATTGTAGTATCTGCATTACGCTGTGTATAGTGCTCTCTGTGGAAAGAATATTTGGTGAAGTTATATTTTCGGACATATATTTCTTCCAGAATGAAATGATTCGATTTAAAGTCTTCCTGAAAATATTTAAAATCCTTTTATTTTCTTTTAATATCTTCAATGTCCCACTTTGGATGTGGTTTGAATTCAAAATATTGAATATATAAATTACAATAATATGTGCTTGAAATACAATCATCCATAACATTCTTGAAACTTCTAATTTATTAGTATATGTAATAAATTCGTGATGCCCTATACATTTTAGAAAGCACTTTTTCAGAAAGGTTATTGTTTTAATCTGTTAGATACATTATCACTGGTCCCATATATTAGTGTATTTCCACATTTTAACTAATAGGTTTCACATATTGACACTTAACTCGCAGTTTTCAAAGACAACGAAAAAGGGGATCGAAAGGAACCACTGTATCCTAATTTTTACTATTAGGTATTTATTACTGGAGTCATATATTAGCGTATTTACGCTTTGTAGTAAATAAATTTTACATGCTAACCGACATGCTTGCGTGGGAAAAGACTTGGAAATCATTAGGGTGACGAATTGGAAAACTTCGAACATCAACAGGATTGTGTAGAATGGAATGACATTCTTTGGAAGGCCCAGACGCTTCCTTATATTTCTTTAAAGGGTAATTTTCATAAAACTGGTGTCAACTTAGAGGGCTTAAGTGTAGATTTTGTTCAGATAAAAAATTAACAAATAAAGTTAATTAACAAAATTAACTAGTTTATCACCACTCCAAGCATTTTGCATTCAATCGATTTCTTATTATAAAATAAATCATGAAAAAAATCTATAACGATTTGATGGAAAGTTCAAGATAAATAGGGATTTAAAGATTGACGCTTGCATTATTAAATTGTCATTGTGAAAATCGAATTATGATTGCTAATGTCTACTCTTTGAGTGGCCATTTGTTCCTTTTAGTTGTGCTTTATCGATTTAATTACAGCACAACACTGCTGTTACAAAATCACCATCGAGTTATTTCAATATTAGATAATTTTAATTTCAGGTGGAATTTCCGTTTTGATAATAAAAGAAGAATTATATATCATAGGAGGAATATATCATAAGATAACTTCTATATGAAAGTGAAATTATTTCAAAGCAGATGACCTAAATATAATAGAAAAATACGATCAAAAATGAGCCCTTAAAAAAGAACTATACTTTACCAAGGCACAGTTTTACAGGGTATTCGAGCATTCGAAATTGTAGCCATACATTCTTGTTTACCTCAAACCGGTCGTGAAGACACAATTCTTTGCACATCTGAAAATCAAAAAATAAAAGTTTTATTCGATAAAGTGTTTAGTTGCTAGTTTCTAATGTGCGGTTGATGTTTCTGAGAAAATACGCATGCGCTTTAACGTTTAAGCGAAATTACTTCTTGGGATCTAGGACCTTGACGATTATTTAGTTTCCACAAAATTTCGTAATCGGTGCAGTTGGTTTCGTATGGAGGGGGGAGTAGTCTGTCTTCTTCCTGAAAAAAAACACACCAGTATTACTGTTTATGTCTTATGACAGCGTAAAAAATTGCTATATCTTAAGTTATAACTAATCTTGTAGATAAATTAAACCTTTAAGCAGCAAAAAGTGGTTATATTATTTTGTTATAAATAACTACATGCATTTTATGTACTAAATTTCTTTTTTAGACATCATGTTCACAGACAGACATGAAATTGACCTAAAATTCAGAATCTAGGAATGTCTAAAATGTAAAGTTTTCATTACAGTACAGAGTCCAAATTTTTTAGCGTTGTTTTCACTTTATATACGTTATACATCTCAAAGTTGCATAAGCGATTCCTTTAGTCACAAATGATACTGAGCAAAGCATAAAAAATTGGGTTTCCAAATGAATTTCAACTTATATATATAGCAAACAAGAAAAGTCAGTAACATTTTATCATTTTATAATTTCAATTAATTCTTTTGCTGTTATATTTTATAAACGATTACAAAAATCAGCTAATGCGTTAATAATTATAGAGAATAATTATAGAAGTATGCTACGTCAATTAAAGTGTCATTTTCATGATTGTCATACAGAATTAAAACTTTGATATGTTAATAGCCACTAATTATAAAGTTTTTAATAGTAATGGTTCAATTACATAATAAAGTCTATTGATATCCGAGACAAAGGCAGACAACTCACCATAGCACATTTCAACAAACGGTAGCCTGCAAGTCGTAATCGGTAATAATAACAGCCACAACACACAAAGTGCACAGACATAGCTCTGAAGGAAAGGGAATCTTCGTAACTTCACTTTATGACTTCTCCAAACGGCTGTGATTCTCCGCTGATTCCTGGCTTTAGCTGTATCCTGCAGCCTGTGCACTACTACAGGACTGGCTACTCTTCACAGGACTCAACGCTGCTTCCTCAATAAACACCAGGACTCGACACACAGCTCAGTTCAGCAACCGACGCTCTTCGTTTCCTCTCGATGAAACGATCCCCGACTCCGACTGTCGATAATCCGTTAGAGTTTCAAACGATTCGCCTTTTATATTTCCAGAGATCGTTCCGATAAGGTTCGGTACCACCCAGGGGTATCTTGGTTCCTATTGGACAGATCTCTAAAATTCTCAAAGATATCCGTAAAATCTATTTTGTCATCAAATTCGTCGCCAAGTTTGTCACCAAACTCTGAGATCATTGATGCTGCACCCGATCAGCATCAACAGGGCAAAACGGAGAATGATTTTTTCTAGTAATTGAACTAGCCGTCTGGGAAGCAATAATCCAGGTTTGTAACAATATGTCTGTAGTCTTGGATTATCGACGATATATCTGTATATTAATAATACTTATGTGATAATTGATCATCCTTGCATATCTAATTGTATTTTGTAATTCGCAGCTCTGAGCTTTAAGTTTCTTCATGTAAAACAGTGAGATAATAAGTTTAATATTTGTGATTTCCTCATTTCCAAACAGGGAAAATTCGGAATAAACTATTTGATGAAACAAGGAAAGCATTTTGAAACATTTTGCAGCAATGGTGTCTACATATAAAAATTACGCTAAATTTGTTTTTAAGAATAATGAAAACTCCTGGAAAAAATGCTTGGTAATAACAAAAAGAAACCCCGTAATAATTATTTTAAAAAATTAACGTAAGTTAAAAAAAAGTTAGATTTGCATTATTATATTTTTGTAAATCATCCAAAATTTTGATTAAATTCCCAAAATTTCGATTACTTTTTTATTATTTTTTAATTTGCTTTGAAATTAATATTTCCTTACCTAAAGTACATTTAATCAAAATTTGGTTAAGATAAATTAATCTTTTTCTATGAAGAGGTAAATGTCTTTTTTTCTCAATCACCATTAGTTGAAATTAAAGAAAATAATCCCTATAAACAGATATGACTATTCCTTTAATTCTTTCAAACAAATCTCACCATTCGTATGATTATATGTTATCTATATCCCGGATGTAGACGCTTTCCTTCTTCGTATATGTTGAATGGGTCGAATGGAAAATGGACAGTAACATAAACCATGGGTTCCTCAAAAAAGGATATTTGTTCACTTGCCTCGACGTTTAAAGCATAACTACTGAAGCTGTTTACTTGGTAGGCATGACCTGTAAAAGACCATTCAAATAAATTAGTTGAAGTTAATATTTAAAACGAAAAAAAAATTTAATTACGAAATTCTATCTTTTAAAGCATTTTACTTCAGTTTGCATTAAAGACAGAATTACATTCGAATTTTCTTCAGTAACAGAAATACACTCATGTGCACAAAGTAAGGGTAATGCAAGTTCAGGGAAAGAATGAGTAAGCAGCGAAACAATGTGACTTATTTGTAAAGCCGATTGATTAAACAAAAGATAAAATGCAAAAAATGATGCTATATGTTTTATAGCATTAATAAAGATTCAATAAACTTTTTATTTCCTTGAGCAAATTACAAAAAAAACTATTTATAAAAACCAATATTACATAGTTTATATGATCATTCATACATAATATGTCTGCCAGACGATGCAATAGAGTCCGTACAACGCATAGGCATACTAGGTATCAAATGACTCATCTGATCTTGCGGAATATTACACCACTCATCAAGCAATGCTCTCCGAAGTTACGGTAGAGACTTAGGAAGTGGTTGATGGGCTGCAACTCATCGGACAAGCATGTCTCATGCATGCTCTAATGAATTCAAGTCCTGTGAGAATGCTGGCCAGTCCATACGGGTAATATCCTCTGATCGAAGATATTCATGTACGATATTTGCATGGTGAAGACGGGAGTTGTTATCGATAAACATGAATTCTTCGCCCATGGCCCCCCGTAACAAATCTGCATGTTGTACCAGAATGACGTCCCGATATATTTGGCCAATCATGGTTTCAATTTAAAGATACGGACCAATTCTGAAACCCAGAATAATTCCCCTTTCCAAACGAGCAATCCTCCACCACTGTAAAGTTGTCGTTCAATGATGTTCTGTTGGTGGTAACGGATACCTGGTGCTATCCATATGAAAGTCCGGAGAGAATTAGCTTTCAAGTTAACCTGAATTCGTTGGAAAAACACACATAAGCTCAATGTTGTGATGTCCACAATGCATTCTCTCTACTCCGGGATAACCACAGGCGACAGTGAGTTACAGTAACTGGAACACATCTGACACGCCTTCGAGCATATAGACCAATCTGCCCTAATCGTCTGTACACTATCTGCCTTGGCACTGTCGTACCAGTTGCAGATGAGAGAGGTCTGAACAGGCTCTGCTCGTCTGTTTCTTCTGGCAGAAGCTGACAAGTACCATTCCTACCATTATCTTGGAATCTTTTCCAAAACCTGGAGATAACACTCTGGGTGATATTTAGTTTCTCGAATACTTCCAGTGAGTACGCCCACATTCCAGAAGGTCAATAATTCCAGAAGGTCGAAAAATTTGCGCTTATTGCACTTAAAGGCTTATAAAGAACTTGCTAACAATTTCACTTCTTTGTCTATATTCCTTATTAATCGCTCTCTTATACTCTCGTTATTGTGACGTATTATCTAGATCATCTAATAGCTTCCTGAAATTTGCATATGATTTTTGAAGATGTGTGCAGTCATTTTACAGCTTATATATGCATTATTTCTTTGTGACTTTGGTGAGTGCGAGATCAGAAATCTAATCATACAATAGTTCACTACAAGACCCTTCACATTATAAATGAAAGGTTGACGTATTTGTAAGAAAAACAAAAGTCTGAAAGTTTTGTTGTATTCGAAATATTTGACACAACTAGAGATTCAATCTTCATTGAAAAATATCCGGTATTTCTGTAGAGAGTAATTGTGAAACCAAATATCTCCAGTTTCACAAATATCCTGATAAATGAAGACATTCTTTCCTTCCCGAAAAAACTCCAATACTTACGAAAAGGTATTCTATCTGATTCCTCTGAGCTGTTGATATGCAGATTTTCTGAGTAACATGGGTTAAACAAGTTTCCATCGAGGTGGAGTGCAGGTTTCATTTTACTACAAAAGTAGAAGAAAAAATGAAAAAATTGTTAATTAAAAAATATGTGAACATTTTATATAAAATCAAAATTTATTTCAAGAGGGATTTATGAACTCGAAAAAAGAATGTATAAGAACACCAAGCGTATTTGAAAATTACCACTTTAAAATAAATGTACATTAGTCTGTGAAATTATTTCAAACATTAAAGTTAAAATGTATGCAGTGCTAAAAAGAAAATGGAGTTTCTTTGTCTATAACTTTAAGTGCCCTCTTCCTTTTACATCTTTGCGATCGATCTTTTACATATTTTTACACACAATTAAAAGATCATGATTATATTTGTGTATCTTTTTTTAAAAAAAAACTCGGGGATGTTTTGAGACAGGATTTATAATTTCTAACCGTGATCAGGAGATTCTTGAACATGCGCTTCTTTTACCAGCCGGAGAGCATTTGCCTTAGCGCCTTAGTGAACTAATTCCGCTTGCAAGGTGGCTTTTCTTAGAAGTTGAGACTCAAGCTGAAAACCACCGATTCATCAATTGATATATGGCTTCCAAATTACTGCGGCCTCGGTCACAGCAAATAAAAGATTGCACAGCAAATTTGACAGCAAAAAAAATTGTTAGTTAGTCTCTTAGTATTCTTTGAACTCTGAAAAGAAATCAAATTCATGTTTGTTGTATTAATCTTAGAGGATATTTTGAGCATTTCAGAAATTTAAGGATCGACATTCATGGTAAAGAATGTCTTCCCATTTTCTTAAAATTGCATAAACTGAAACACTGAAGGCCATCTGTTGGAGTAGCTACAAATTTAGTATAGTTCACACTGATATGATTCATATTTTTTTAGCAAAACGGGAAAAAAAGTAAAGATCACCTTATTTTACTAAATATATCTTCTTTAATTATGGTTAAGTGACTGATTTCTTACTTACTAGGGATAAATAATCGCATACAGTTGTAAAAAAGCTCTAATTGACATTTAAGAATATATTTTAAGCTTTTTTTATCAATAAATGCATTTCTGAGAAAATTTTGATTCAATTCATTAATCAATTTTCTTATTCTAATAATAACACTTAGTAAAATATTGTTGATAGATTATAAAGGATACAGCACACACACACAAAAAAAGAAATCCCTCACTTTTGTATATATTTTAGATCGTTAAAAAGATCCAGAATTGAATCAAGACATACGTTCGAATGTCTCAAAATCCTAAATAAGTAAAAGTTATTTAGGATTACTAATATAAAATTATGGATTTTATTGAAATCTTTATAAACTATATCATACTCTATATATTTACACGTTAGCAATTATACTCACACAGCAATTATACTGAATGAAAAAAAATATCGATTCAATTATTTTATCTAATCATTATAAAATCTATTCATTTTTGCATTATGGTAGATTGCAATTTTTATGCACAAATCTGCCAAACATTGCTCGTCGAATATTTCTTCGAGCATAATCATAATTCAAAACGAAAAAAAGGTATTGACAACTAAAAGCCAAAGATCGCATAATTTATCTATATATCTTCAGTTTCGTTCAAGATTTACCCAAAACCGTGCGGAATTCAATGATCGACTACTGTAGAAACACCGAAACTTGTGGATTACTTGCTTGTATAAATAATCGATAACATCGCCAACTCCCCAGCTAGTGCAGTTCTCCATAACCAACACCCACACCCACAGACACCCGTATTACCGCTTTGAGTCATCAGATCTATCGACATTTCTTTATTTCCAGTTTGAATGGAACGGAAGAATTTGATATCAATTCAGCCATGTAGACAAATAAAAGACATCAAACTGAGATGCACTAACGTGTTTTTTACAGATCCAATTTCACGATGCCTTCAACGCTGAGAAATGCATGTTCATAAGTGCGTATAAAACATAACATCCATAGTAATAATGTTACCATACTTTTGAAAGCGTTGAAATAATTCCTTATTACAGGAATATGAAATGCTTAAAAAGCAGGAAAATTTAAAAGCTCATTGATTATTCAGCAATATGGACAAATTCACATCTCTTTGTCCTATAGTTTACACTTTAATAATTCATTTCTAACTGTTTCCTATGATTCTGTTCTAGGACAATCATTCACTTTCTTAAATAACATTATTTAATTGGTTCCGAATATACTGACTGTTGAATAATTAATAATAAAAATTGCCACAGTAAAAATTTTATATATTTTTGCTAAATTTACTTTTTTGAATTAAAATTTTGTCCATTGCCCCTCATTGAAGTGAAACTATCTAACTTGCGATTTAGGCATAATTTTTTTTCTTTATTTCTATTCTAATTTTTTTGGAGGGGGTGATGGATCTTTTTATTTTGGTAATTGAACGTCTGACGTTTCTTTGTTTTCGTAATTTCGGGAAACAATCTTTAATATTTCCTTCATCGCAATTATCTATGGCATTAATAACAGCTATCACCTCAGCCACAAAGATAATGTTGGTTATTTCCTAACCGAATAATTCGTTTTGTCATCCTTGTCATAGCGAATAAATACTGCTCTAAAGGAATCCTTTAACCACATTTCATATACAGAATATATAAGAGCAAAAAATTTCTTTTCACAATAGGAGTAAAATTATCTTATAATGAAAGAAATACGCCCACTACATGAATAAATTCATTCTTCTCATTGCTACGAAGCTTTCAATCATAGTAGAACTGCATAGCGATTCCTTTTTTTAACTTTAAAAAACAAACAAACAGAATTTTGACATCAAACGGGCCACTTAATGAGATTATGATTTAAAATAAAATAGATGATATCACCGTTTGCCTGACTAATTTGTATGAGTTTATAAGCTATCCAAAGGAAAGTTGTTATAAAAAACATCAAAATGATGAACGTTTCAATAATTTTTTGAACACATTAATTAAAGAAAAGGTAAATATTTGACATCTTTCATTGTACTATGACGCTAAAAAAACTGCTCTTTACCATATTTGTGAAATAATGATAAAAGTATAATTCTCCTAGTGTCCCCCTCTTTAGTAGTAGTTCTGTAACGAAGATTTCAGAAAATGATAATTTCTCTGAGGAAGGTCTAAGCAAGCGTGAAATAGGAGTCGTCTTGAATCATAAATAAAATTCATTTTTAATTTATTTCAAAGTTTGTGGATTATGGTGATTAAAGAACTAAATTTAGTGGAAATGGATCATTTTTTGAATAACTCAGTAAATAAGAATTTTAAAACTGACATTTTTTTGTGTCCATTTGTTAAGGACAAAGGAATAGGAAGATTTAGTTTTAAAAAACAATTTTTATATTCTTTTTCTATATTTTCTTTATCTGAGATAACTTCATGTCAAAGAAGACATTAAATGTTCACCGATTTAAGTTTAGTGCGTCATTTAACACACGACGTTGTGCATTTGAAACTATTTTAATAACGTCGAAACTATTGAAAAAATGGAATTAAAAAAGGGTGTATCTTCCGATTGAATTTAATATTCACTTTTATAATTAGCAGGTGGTCTCGATCCTTTATTAAAACAGATTTTCCAATTTATTCTTCATATATTTGCCGTGAAACTTCACTTTTATTACATAGACTTATCAAAGAAATAAAGAACTTCGGCAGGAAACGCAAATCTCTTTCATTACATTTTCTTTACTGGTAATCAAATTGTGTCATTTGTAAAGGGAAAAAGGCTCTGTCGCCTACCATGAGAAACTGCATTTTTTTCTCGCCAATATAAGTGTTTGCAATATTAAATCTGATTCTTCATTCGGTATATTATCCCCAATAAGATTAAGTTTGGAGAAGGTAGGCATAAATTCAAGTATATTTTTCGCTCAGCGATTTTTTTCCTGTATTTCATTTTCTTATATATGCAGACATTATTTCACCTTTTATTTTTATTCTGATTTAAAGAAAGAAGTATTTATTATTTGTTTGCGTCTATACAATGAATTTGGGGGGGGGGGGGGGCTCCATGGAAATATGTCAACTACATTGGACATTCGTGAAACGGAAGAGGGACAAAAACATCAAAATCTGCATCTTAAAAAAAACCCGACAAAAACGAACAAGCTATAAAAAAGGCTATTTATTACGATTTATAGCTTTTTTTTCTTAAAATTGTCGCTTAAAAAATAATAATAAATTTCAAAAAAAAATGTCATTGCTTTTAAAAAGAATTTTTTTTTTGAGATTTGCATAGTTTTTCTGCATTGTTTCTCTCTCCTTCTCTCTCTCTCTCTCTTTTAGAATGATCTTAATGAAATCATTTAAGATTTTCTAAGATAAGTATGATCTTAATGAATTGGTTTCACTTTTGAGACTGATTTTCCTTTTTAAATATCTTTACTGGTATAATTGAGATGTGACAATTTGAATCTTTTTCATCTTGACGTCAAAGTTTATACATATGACAGTTTATAACATGACTATTATCTTGTTAAAATGTCAAATGTAATCAAAATATAGTTCCATTTTCAGATTAGTGTTTTTAAAATTTTTCACTTTTTATCTAAACCATTTTAAAAAATAAAATGCTTAATTTAGAGCAGTTAATCTGCATCGTTGACCGTTAGTCAGGAGATCCATTATACAATCTTCCGAAGGATTTCAAGAAATTCTATTTTGCTTCCGTGGACTATGAAGAAATCTTAATTCAGGATGATACATTTATTCTCAGAAATGGATTTCTTCTTTTCCCATTCTATTAAGCTATTCTTTTCATTTACCTCCTCAATTCTTTTTGATTTTCAAGTACGAAAGTTTTCTCTTCTTTTAAGAATGGGTATTGAGTTCGTGAAAGATGGCGGAGTTTTCTGACATAGATATAAGGGGAATTTCAATTTATATATACAAACGCAGGGTTTTTATTAATATTATCATAAACTGAGGAACATAATTTAAAAAAATTTTATCAGTTTCTTTTTGAATTGGGTGTTGGTAAAAGTGGATTCTGCTTAGCTCCTTCCTTTGTGGAATTATAGTGTTCAAATACAAACGTAAGAACGTTGAATCCGTGAATTCCTCCTCATGAAATTCTTCGGAAACAAGATAATTATCTATAATATTTTGCATGCTTTCTAGAAAACTGCCTTTTTTTCTGAAGCTTCAAACTATAGCTTGCCGACCGTCTTAAATTCGTAAAAACTAAAATAATACTCCAAGCCTTTTAGAATTTCATGGGGTTCTTTATTCTTTTCACTAAACAGCATATAATACAAGAATTGCCAGATTACAAAATTTTTACAATTGATCATCTGCCATTATAAAAAAATAAAAACAAAACAATATTAATAAAAAAAATTCTTTGAAAATATTCATATTTCAGAAAAATCATTTGCTTTTAAATTTAAATATTTTAATTTAAATAAAAATAGAAGCAGCTATAAAATGTCTGAAAAAGAATCTTCTTCTAAATGCCTACTAACAAATTTAGAATATGATATTTACCCAACAATAATCATTAGATACATTGTAATTTCTGTATTGAATTTAAAAAAACAGAGGTATGGATTTGCTGTCGTCTGTTGTGCGCTTTACAGCATATAGTATACACGCACGAATGCAGACAATGGAAAAACTCTAAAACGAAACCAACTGAACGAGTGCGGCAATATGACATTTTCATTAATATAATGGACCCGGTTGTTCTAAATACTTCTGGCTATTTAAGTGTAAATGTGGTACAAGCACCCATATATAAAAAATCAAATCGGGTTAATGGTGTTTTGCAAGAGGTCTTGGAAACAAATTATGATCATCGTCGGAGAATTACAAAAGGATATAAAATGTATACTCATCTTTCCCCCTTCATTTGTTAGCATTACGAAGCTAAGGGCAAAACGCTCTACTTAATTTGGAAATGTAAAAAAGAAATTAAAATTAAAATCGACCAAACCAATTATTTTATTATTATCCTCAGATGCAACAAAAGCAATCGATTGATATTAAACGACAATTCAAGTTTTAAAAGAATAAAGCGAAAGCCCTTCATTGAAGTAAAGATTACAGAATTTGGCATATATATATATATATATATATATATATATATATATAT
>JAOUZG010001509.1:0-30357 GCA_026289955.1 Argiope argentata | reverse complement strand
TGTGTGTGTGTGTGTGTGTGTGTGTGTGTGTGTGTGTGTGCGTAGATATAGATAGATAGATAGAGACACACACACACACAGAGAGAGAGAGAGAGATGATGTTAAAGCGTATCAAATCAATCACTGACTAATTTAGCTTTCTCATAAATTTTATGCGGTTTCCAGTAAATAATTCACAGCTCTTCATGTATTAATGAAGCAGTTTTAATTAAAATTCATTCGGAATTTACATATATACATAACATTTCTGCTACGGCAGTGATTATTTACATACATGAAGATACATGAAGTCCACCACTCACAGAAAAAGGAATTCTATAACATTTTTACAACGTATTATTCCTTTTCGAGCCAAGATTACAACTTAAAGTAAGCATAATGACATCAGAAGAGAAAAAATGCTGCCAAACAAGAAATTTATAACGATTAATTACCTTCTAAAAAAAGGCAATAATAGTGAAGAGTGTTAATTGAAATTATATAAATTTAATTCAGCCTTATTTATGTCTACTCTACTTAAATCGTGGTTGAGGGGGATACAGACCGATTCAGAAGTCTCGTGATTGACTCATAACTATTTAAATTAGTTAATGACTTAAATTTTTGCTAGAAAACCCATCGAGTAACTTGAATCACTATGACATTTTTCTTATGGATTTTAAACTTCAAACTAAAAATTTAACTTTGGTTGAAATTAATAACTACTTTAAGGAATATATTCAGAATTACTTTCCTGGTCATTTTATTATTGATACCTTTGTATCCAAAACTCCCCAAAACACTTCAAATGCTGATTTTTCTTCTATCTAAAAATTCATGTTTCGAGTCCATCCTGTCAATTCTAATTTTACTGCAGAAAGTTTAGCCATTGCTGAAGCATTAGACGTTCCTTGTTGTGCCTGGAAAAGATTGTTTGATACTTACAGATATTTACTCTGCTCTATCGTTGAAAAATATTTCTCTCAAGTAGCCAAAAATTATCCTTCGTATAGCATCAAAAGGTGAAACTTTAATCAAACTAAATTTAAAAAAATATCCGTCATGTAGGTACCTGGTCATTCGAATATAATCTGGAAGGAACTCGAAAGATTGTTTTGCCAAAGAAGTTACAGAAAATACATCATGGATTGAATGAATATCTCCTGGAGATATTATTTAAAGCTCCGAGAAAGAGAAACATCAGATCCCAAACAATAATTATATAAACAGCAAATATTTCATTTCTTTAGGTGAAATCCCAAGATTTGAAACAGTGTCTGCCTGGTCCAAAAATCGGAGGAAAGATGTTGTATTGTTTTGAAGTACGATTTTAATGCTTTGATCGACCATTAAATTAGTTTCAAGTTACTCTGTACACACGACGTTTCTTCGCTGGAATCGGGTCTCGAACCTGAGACTTATGAGCCGGGATCTTACCGCTAGGCCACCGGGGCCTTTATTCACTTGGAGTGGGATCTAAATGAAAATGAATTTATTCTAAATTTTTTTTTAAATCACCGCTTGTACACTTCTTTAAATAAGATAACAAACATAAAAAATTACTTGAAGAATATAATTTTTAAATGTATTAGTTTCTTAATTACAATAAAATCATACCTCTAGCAATAAAATCATATTTATACCTATTCTGGTACATTTTTGAGTTATCGTTTTCACTCGTATAAAAAAGGGCACACATACAGACTTTCCGTTCATGGATTGTGTCTAAAATCGGATATTCCTCTAAAACTATAACAAACTATTTAACTAATAACAATTAAAACTATTTAACTTACATTAGTCAAATTAATACCATTTAATAGCATTCTGTTTACGAAAAAAAAATTGAAGAAAATTCAAATTTGTAATCTTTTAAACCTGGACGGTACACAGGAAAGTTTTCATTAAAACTTTTGTCTAAGAGGTGATAAATTCATCAAAACATCAAGGATACATTTTTTGTAAGACTGCAAAACTTTCTGAGTATATGCGAGAAAATAATAAAAAAATCAAATTACATGCTTTGAGAATTTTCACGAGTTTTAATACAAAAAATAACGATTTTTTTTTCAAAGCAAGTGGGAACTTAAAAAACATAATGGATTTTAAATACTCGAGAAAACAGATAGCAAATTTCTTTTTACAGAGAATTATGAAAAAAAAAATATTAAGGCTTTCATGCTATTTTGTGATACAACGAAAATGAAAGTTAAGGCATTCGTTTCCCCCGACCCCATAAATATATGGGGTAAATAAATTATACATAAAAATTATTTATCTGTCTTTACTTACTGATTGCTGTTGCAAAAGGTAACTGCAGGAAGTTCAAAGTATTTAGGATAGGTAAATTCGATTTTCATGGTGGTGGGATATTTGCTGAAGGTCATTAGGAATGTCGCGGATTGATAAAGGAACGATGCCAAACAGATGGTGAAAACGACCCCCTTCAAAAATCTGCAGGCGACAGATCCTCTCGAGACTTTTGACTTTCTTCTACATTTCTTAGACGAGTTCTTCGCTCTTCGCTTGGTTTCTTTTCGGAGGTGAATGATTCTTGTAGACATGTCTGTCTTTGGAAAAAAAGGTATTAAGATCAATTAGGAAATTTAGTGAACCCAAAATAAGTAAAATGGAGTTTTACGCTCTTCGACGTTCAACATTTCATTTACGATTCATGGTTTTTTGTATTTATTTATTTTTCAAAACGTACAAATTTGATTTTAAAAAACTAAGGAGTTATTTTTTTCTCGTAATTTAAACTATTTAACTCATCTTTCTTAATATACTTGAAACTTGTTAAATAAATATCATTATGATGATGTCTTGTCCGTGTTACAGCGGAAAGAGGGGTGCAGTTCTAAGGATAGGATCCCCTGAGAACAAATATCATTGTAATTTAAGTATTTGATACCAAAAGGAAATAAAAAAAAATATTTATGAAATACATTCAATGATTCATGCGTTTTTTTTATATGAAATATTGGCAATGAATATTTCCTTTCGATTTCAAAAAGTCAAGAATTGAAAAGTCAGACTCCATTATTTTATCTCTTACTATTTTTTATTGGTTATAAGTAACCATTGATGACTAGCTGATTTGTCAAGGATAATAACTGTACTTAAATTTAAATAAATGTTTCGCAAGACTCTTTGTAGCCATAGTACCATGAACAACGAGATTTTTGACTTCGAAATGTCATTAATATTAAAGATAGCTTATTTTGATATTTTTTTTTTTGGATTTATGATATCCCAGTTGGTAGGATCTAAAGAAATATATCGTATAACATTATGATGCCCTTAAAAACGGGACTGTTTGAGTAGTTTATCTCCAAATTACATTCTAAATTAACTTTTTTACTACCCTTCCAAATGAGGTAGATAATGAGCGTCATATATCATCTTCTTACGTAAACAATAAAAAAAGATTGAGCGAATAAATATTTGATGAAACAACAGAATCGGTTTAAAATTCATTGCAGTCTTGAGATTCGTTGCTAAATATTACGCGAACTTTATTTTTAAAAGTTGAAATTGTGTAAGCTAACGTGGCCCCAAATTTGGTAGCTTTAAAAAGTACATTTTGAATTATTAAATTAAAGAAAATAAATTCAGTTTTATTTTTGAGTAAACATTACTATTGTAATATATCAAGAAGTGATTTTTGAAAGACAGTAAAATCTTGCTTAAATTTTAATCAATAAAATTTTTACTATACTTTAAAAAAATTAGCCCTAGTTTCATCTTCTCAACATTCCAAATTTTATTACTCCAAATTTTATAACCCTCTGTAAAAAAGCACTGCTGAAAAAGTATAAAATGATATTATTTTCCAATTCAATTACTAAAAAAGATATGACCAATAAATTAATATCATTTTTTAAAATTAAGAACAATATAAAAATTATATGAAGTAAGAAGTTATGATACAAGAACGACCAAATAATTTTTTTTCATTATATTCTGTTGTAATTTTTTTTTTAAAAAAAACTGGTGTATGCTGTATTTTTATGAGGATTTAAATTTTTTTATTTTTAGTATCATTTTCGAAAGATATTATAAATAAAACAAGTAAAATGAAAAATAATGACAATTCAATTCCTATTTAGGTCAAAAAAGAAAACATTTATTTTGGTTCCTTTTTATTAAATAATTAAATTTGATAGAAATAATTTATTAAAATAATTGTCGATTTTTCGCAAAAATTGAACTTGCATTCTTAATCTCACGTGAAAAAAAACTGAAAGCTTTGCATTTTATGTATTAAGCCGGTTGATATCAAATTTTATTACACAACTGCTATAACTCTAAAGTATTAAAAATTAATTACATTTAATGAATAATGCAATATTTTTTAAAAAATAATGCCAAACCTAAATTATATACCTTTAGAATATATTGAATTGAACGCAAATGCGTGAGTTTTCTGCGCCAGTTGGGGTAGCGCATTAAAGTTTTGTCATTTTTAATATCCTTCCTTTTGTTTTGTGTTAATTCAAAAGTACTTCAAAATGAATCCAAAAAATGTATTATTTAACAATGTTTAATTTTAAATGCATTAATCCTTATAATTAATAATTAATCAATCCTTATAACTTAAAATTATGTGAAATTATGTCGTTTTTTTATATAGTTTTTTTTAGTTATTACAGCACAAAAAATTTTATATGCCATTCTAAAAAAATTACACATTATTATTTCAATGGCGCAATTATGCATTATTACTTCAATGGCAATTTAATATCTGTGCAGTTTTTTCAGAATTTTTGAATTTTTTTAAAACTTTCTTTCGGTATTAATATCAGATATTATATAGTTCCTTTGAAATTCTAACTATTTTCATTGTTTCATGAAATATTTGATTATTTGGTTTTGTTTGGTTTTAGAAAGATAAAGAAATAGAATTTAAACGTTTCATATGCGTGTAGTTTATATGCGTTTCGCTTTACTCACGGAGTTACGCTGGTTATTAGTGAGCTGTGTTTGCGTTTGCTGTTAACGCTGTGTTATTGAGCTCGCTGTGCTTTACTGTTGCTGTGCTATACTATAGCTGTTTTGCAAACTGTGTGTATTGCGCGTAAGACTTGCATTTACGCTGTAAGTGACTGATTATTGCTGAATTGTGTTTTCTGAAGTTTTACCTTTTCAAGTCATCCTGTATATACCTGTAAATAGCTGTAAATAAATTTGTTTGTGCTGTCCTCAAATAAAGTCCATTCAATCCGAACCCGCTATGCTAAAAACGTAACAACTGGTGTCAGAAGTGGGATTGAATGGTGAAATCTAAAGCGATGGAGGAAGCAGATAAAGCAAAGTTCGAACAGCTTTTTGCTTTCATTAAAGAAATGAAAGAAGGGCAAGAGAAGATGGCGAAGCAGATAGAACAAGGGCAAGAGAAGATGGAGAAGATAAAACAAGGGATAGAACAAGGACAAGAGAAGATGGAGATGAAGATAGAACAAGGACAAGAGAAGATGGAGAAGAAGATAGAACAAGGACAAGAGAAGATGGAGAAGAAGATAGAACAAGGTCAAGCTCATATTGTTGAAGCAATCAACTCCAAAGTGGATGCTTTGGCGGAAAAGGTTCAAGAGAACGATACAAAGATTCATAATATTCAGCAGAGCTGTGAGCAGAATGTCGAAAAACTCCGTAGAGTGGAAGAGAAGTTTGAAAAAGTGGACGAAAGATTCAAAGCATTCGAGGAAAAATTGAAGAGAATAGAAGGTGCACAGATAAAATCTGAAAGCCAATCCTCGAATGTTCGAGAGCACGAAATATCTCAACATGGACCTGCTATTCCCAAAGCAAGCATTAAAGTGTCCACTTACGACGGAAAAACATCACGGCAAGTCTACAAGACTCAATTCTCCATCGTCGCAGAAGCCAATGGTTGGGAGCCAGTCACGAAGGCTCGTCGACTAGCTGCATCACTACGGGCTGAAGCTGCTGACATTTTGAGAACTGTTCCCGAAGATCAACATCTGAACTTTGATGCTCTTTCAAACGCGCTGGAGTTGCGCTTCGGAGAAAAGTGTATCAAGGACTATAGCCGTCTTCAGTTAAAGACCCGGCAACAACGATCGAATGAAAGCCTGCAAGAGCTTGCAGCAGATGTAGAGAGGCTCTCCCATCTTGCCTTCTCCGACTGTCCTGCCGAGGTACGGGAAACACTGGCCCTGCAGTAGTATTTCATCGACGGTGTGAGGGATCCAGAGATACAAAAGTCCCTGCGAATGGCTGAATTGAAGGACTTGAATTCAGCTTTGGTTTACTCAATGAAATTTGAAACAGCTCAGCAAGCTTCACGAAGGGATAGCCACTCAGTAAGAGGTGCTACGGTTCAAGATGCATCTGACTCTTCGATGCAAAATCTAACTGAAGTGGTAAAAACAATTTGCCAGGTTATCCGGAAAGGAGATGAAAGGCCCAATAAACATGGCCAGAGAACTGTGAAATGTTGGAAATGCGGCGACGAGGGCCATGTTCAAAGGAATTGTTCAGCCAGCTTAAATAAACGGGCTAAAGACCCTTCTCGAAACAACCAGGAAAACTAGAATTTGGCGGTCTCGCGGGGCGAAGGTTGCCAGATGAAGAAAAGCCCCATTTTGGAGTTTTACAGATATCTTCCAGAGGTGGCGGTGAAAATAGTTTATTCGTCGAAGCCTTCATAAACGGAGCTCCCTGCCGAATGATCGTTGACACAGGAGCCAACGTAACCATCATGCGAAGAGATGTTGCAGAACAACTCAGAAGGAAAATTCTCTGGACACCGCCCTGCGTCACCCTCCAAACGGTCACTGGTGACAAAATCCCGATTATTGGAAAAATGAATATTGTGATAAGATTTGGAAATGCTACTTATGACCATGCTGTTTATGTAGCGGAAATTACAGATGATTTTATACTTGGACTGGACTTTCTGAAGAAGTATGATTTTGTAATTGACTTTAAAAATAACTCCCTGCACTCCACATCAGAGGACGTGACTCTTTTCCATTTAGGTTCTGGAGGAGTAAATACATGCCATCAGATTGTTGCTTCAACAGACTTTGTCATCCCAGCTAGAAGAGAAATAATTTTAGAGGGATCTACTGGCGAAACGGAGAATTTCCGGTTTGGTGTTGTTGAATTTTCCAGCGACGGGAGTCTTCCAAGTGGAACGATGGTGGCTTCCAGTCTTGTAGATCTCTCGAAAAAGAATGTACCCGTCAGGGTTATCAATGTTAGTAATAAATCAAAATTAATTAAGAAGGGTAAAGTTCTAGCTAAATGCTCTCCAGTTACCTGTATCGAGAAGAATTCCCACTTAACATCAAAGGAGTGTTCCGACTTTTTGAGCCTGGAATTACTTAAAGACACTGAATTGGAGGAAGAACAAAGAGTTGCTGCAGGAAGAGTTATTGATGAATTTAAAGACTTGTTCTCTCAAACATCTGATGATGTTGGCAGAACAAAGTTAACGCAACACCGAATCAATACTGGAAATCATCCTCCTATACGACAGAACGCCAGAAGATTGCCGTTTGCCAAAGTGGAAGAGGTGAAAGATTTGTTAAATGACATGCAAGAAAAGGACGTCATCGAACCTTCGTCTAGTCCTTGGGCCTCTCCCATTGTTTTGGTCCGTAAGAAAGATGGTTCTACAAGATTCTGTGTAGATTACCGGCTACTGAATGACATCACGAAGAAAGATTCGTACCCTCTTCCCCGAATCGATGATACACTGGATACACTCTCCGGGAACGAGTGGTTCTCCACTCTCGATCTGAAGAGTGGATACTGGCAAGTGGAGATCCATCCTGACGATAGTGAGAAAACAGCGTTCACACCTGGAGGACATGGACTTTGGCAATTTAAGGTAATGCCTTTTGGCCTTTGTAATGCGCCAGCAACTTTTGTACGCCTAATGGAGACAGTTTTAAATGTACTTACTCCAGAAGCTTGCCTTGTTTATATTGATGACATCATCATAGTCGGATGGAATTTTGAAGAGCATCTTTGTAATTTAAGAAAGGTTCTAGATAAATTAAAAGATGCCAACTTGAAGTTGAATC
The DNA here is from genome assembly GCA_026289955.1 of Argiope argentata. NCBI lineage: Eukaryota > Metazoa > Arthropoda > Arachnida > Araneae > Araneidae > Argiope > Argiope argentata. The sequence continues at coordinate 22,321 of JAOUZG010001509.1, read as the reverse complement.
CATCTAAATGTCGTTTGTTTCGTCATGAGGTAAGCTACCTTGGACATATAATTTCTGCAGTGGGCGTCCACACAGACCCGGAAAAAGTGTCAGCAGTTAGAGACTGGCGCCGCCCTGAAAATGTGCATGAACTTAGAAGCTTCTTGGGCCTCTGCACATATTACAGGAGATTTGTTAAGGGGTTTTCTTCGATCGCTAGACCACTACACAGGCTAACTGAAAACAAACAAAAATTCTTGTGGTCGGATGAATGTGAAAAGGCATTTAACGACTTGAAAAAAGTCTTGACATCGGCTCCCATCCTGTCCTATCCTGATCCTGAAAAACAATTCATCCTGGATACAGATGCAAGTAATGAGAGCGTTGGAGCAGTATTGTCTCAGGAAATCGACGGCCACGAACGTGTCATCGCATATTGGAGCAAGTGTCTTTCGAAACCAGAACGAAATTATTGTGTCACCAGGAAAGAATTGCTCGCTATAGTGAAGGCCGTGGAGAATTTTCATAGTTACCTTTATGGAAGAAAACTTCTGCTCCGAACGGACCATGCATCTCTGACTTGGCTTTTAAATTTCAAGAATCCGGAGGGTTAGATAGCCAGATGGATACAGAAACTTCAAGAGTACGACTTTGAAATTAAACATCGAAAAGGGTCGTTGCATGGAAATGCAGATGCCTTATCAAGAAAGCCCTGCTCCGAGGGTTGTCGCTATTGCTCCTCTGCTGAAAAGAAATATGGGCTTGTTACACCAACTGTGCGCAAAATCGCAGGAGCCATCCCACCTCAATCTGATCCCTGGAGTGATGAAGAGGTTCGCAAAGAACAAATAAATGATCCTGACATTAAACCGATTATGGAATTTATGGAATCAAACGATTTAAGACCTGACTGGCAGGACATTTCAAGTCTCAGTACTGGAACTAAACGTTATTGGGCTCTCTGGAATTCACTCGAAATTAGAAATGGTATCTTGTATAGAAAATGGGAGTCTGAAGATGGGAAGTCAGTTAAGTGGCAACTTGTACTTCCCCGATCGAGGATAAACCAAGTTCTGAAGGAGTTACACAGCAGTCCTGTAGGAGGCCATTTCGGAGTCATGAAGACAATTCATAAAGTACGGGATCGTTTCTATTGGAACAACTTGAAAGATGATGTTCAAGAATGGTGCAGAACATGTGATGACTGTAACGCCCTCAAAGGACCTAAAACACGCAATAGTGGTAAGTTACAGCGGTATAATGTAGGTGCACCATTTGAGAGAATCGCCTTTGACATCTTGGGACCTCTTCCTCGGACGGACAATGGAAATAGAAACATTCTTTGGACGGGAACTCCGACTGCCCTGTGATCTCCTGTTCTGGTGTCCTCAGGATACGCCTTTTTCACCTGTAGATTATGTTCAAGACCTGCAGGCCCGTTTAGAAGACGTGCACAGGTTTGCCCGAGATCGGATCAACATAGCGACGGAGAAGATGAAGACCAGGTACGACACTAAAGCCACCGGACATGAATTCAAGGAAGGTGACAAGGTATGGTTCTGGAACCCGATTCGACGAAAGGGACTCTCTCCGAAGCTGCAGTCTTCCTGGGAGGGCACTTATACAGACCTGAAAAGACTGAATGACGTCGTGGTTCGAATAAGGAAGTCACCGAATTCAAAACCAAGAGTAGTAGATTACGACCGGCTAGCCCCTTATTATGGTAACTTGTCAAATACTTAGTTGAAACCATGCTTTCCTCATTTATGTAAATGTGATCTGTATATTTATAAATAGTTTTTTTTATGTTAATTGTCTTTCAATGTTTATGTCTGAAATTTTGTGTTTATGTTATTGTCTTCTGCTCTGGGTCTGTACTGCCCGGGACGTGCAGTCCTTGAGGAGGGGGCAATGTTACAAGCGAGCAAAACGCACGCCAAAGGTGAAAACGTTGGCTGCGCTTCACAGGATGCTCCACCCCAGCCGGGTTGACTTGGCGGGAAGAATGTTCTGGTAACCCCGAGTCAATTCTGGTTGAACCGCGTTTTCTCCCGGCGCTTTCTCACGGGTATATAAGAGGCGGGTTGCCTCTTCCTGGCAGTCAATCTCTCAAAGAGAAGCGTTTCGCTTTACTCACGGAGTTACGCTGGTTATTAGTGAGCTGTGTTTGCGTTTGCTGTTAACGCTGTGTTATTGAGCTCGCTGTGCTTTACTGTTGCTGTGCTATACTATAGCTGTTTTGCAAACTGTGCATATTGCGAGTAAGAGTTGCATTTACGCTGTAAGTGACTGATTATTGCTGAATTGTGTTTTCTGAAGTTTTACCTTTTCAAGTCATCCTGTATATACCTGTAAATAGCTGTAAATAAATTTGTTTGTGCTGTCCTCAAATAAAGTCCATTCAATCTGAACCCGCTACGCTAAAAACGTAACAATATTATGACTCAACAACATTGAAACTTATTCGTTAAAAACTTACTCACTTTCTCATTAGAAATTTACTCTCTACTTAACTCACTATAGCGAATATACTTATAACGTGCTACCGTGAGTGAGTGTTCGACTAATAAAGTGGTTAGAGCTCTGACGTAACGTTCTCGAGACACGAATTCAACCCTGGACTTGTTTCCCTCCCCTTTCTAAATTAATTTTAAAATATTTAACAGTTTTAATGAAATATCTTTTTCATTTTTTATGCAAAAAGGAATATTTATTCTTCTAATTTTTGGATTGTAATTTAATTTTTAGAAAGAAAAATAATGATAAATACGAATCCATTTTTTAAATAGTTAGAAAAAATACGCTTAGGTCACTTTACCTTACCTGTTTTCTTCCCCTGGGGGGCACCTCGTATTTGGAGATGAGATTCTTCTGGTATGGTGATTGGATCCCTTCAACCCCAGGACAGTGGGTACACTAATAGGTTAGATTCCTCCCATCGAAGACGGGACGTACTTCCTACGGGGAGGGTTGTACCGTGGAGGGTTGATGGCCATTAGGTCTCAACGGCAGTTCCCGCTAATTGCTACTGTAGTGATCCGGTCGTTCAGTCTCTACGGTTAATCCGTGTGCCTTCGTTGCGGGTCGGAGAGTCTATCTATGACTTACCTTACCTGTTTTTATAGAAGTTTGTTTTATCTCTTTGAGATAAAGATAAAAGTATTCGAGCATGCAATGTAAAATTAAATATGTTTTTAAGTAAATAAAAGAAATAAAATAATTACTTAAAGATGAAATTAATTATTTTTAATTAAGAAAAAAATTAAAAAAAAGCAAAGCAAAAAAACTAAACATGATTTAAGTTAAGAAACTTAGCTATATATGTTATGAAAAAGAAAAATTATTTTCAAAACCAGTTTGCTTTTTCTTTCGTAGTAGAATGATAATTTCGAAACAAGAAAAGAAAAAATAATAATAATGATAAACTTTTCAAGAAATTGACCATACCAAATGCCTGGAAGTAAAAGATTCCACGACAGATTTTGAGTTTGCCAAGATTCTTGACTTGTCGCCAAGGAAGGTATTCTTACTCTCAGAATTTTGCAAAGTCACGTGTTTCTTGTTGCGTACATTTGTTTAGATAAGAAATACAGAACTAGCGCCCCCTCCATTTATATACCAGCTCTACGATGATAGCCTGTGATGCTATAAATCCCAATCTCCTAATTCTTTCAAGATAAAGTTTGCCACGACAATCATAACTGCCCTTCACTATACATTTGTTGACCATTTAACGAGTTGTTGATGAATTTATAATTTTCATTACAAAATTTAAAAATTTCGAAAATCTTCGAATACTGGCGATTTTCCCATTACAGACAAAGATCCAGATCTTTTCATATAATTATATACTATATGCAAGACACTCTCAAAAAATGCAAAGTAACTGGAAGGGGCAATTACAAAAACTATACATATATAGTTGCATTTTCATTCAATTATTATAGCAATTTAATTATTATAATTACAATTTAATTCACAATAATTATAATTACGGTGAATTCATATAATGAAATTTGAGACTTGTGTAAGAAATATTGTGCACCTAAACATAAGTGAATTTAAAATTCTTTTGCAGTTATTCTAGTCATAATTCCAGGGTTTATTAAAATAATAGGTGTGTTTAAATCACAATCTTATATTTAATTTACACTGGAATCAACATTCAAAACTTTTAACTTATATATACAATTAAAAACAATGAAATGCATAATTTGTTGACATCAAATTATAGTTATCATCAAACAAACATTTATTTAATTTACAGAATTCTTGTACCATGAATATTTTATTTGTTTTTCCACTTTGTTTTTCTGTGTATGGAAAAAAGATCTCATTTTTAAAAACATCTGAGCTGCATGGTAAAAATAGGAAGGTAAATAGTGTAATGCTATTCTATGATTATCACATTAAAAAAACTACTCATTAAAATCTTTTTTATTTAAACACGGTATTATAAATCAAATGCTCCTGTAGAAATAATAAACAGAAGGAAAACTGGACAATATTTAATACTAAAATAATATTCCAAATTTTTAAATATTCCTTAAACGATTTAAACTTTGACTGGAAAAGTGAACTGGCAAATGTAACCACAGTTAGCGACTTCAATTTCTTTGAAAAGGGACAAATTATTCGGGCATTTCGAGAAAGAAAATACATTCGCAACTTGAATCAAAAGCGTAATGTCGAAAATTCTTGTGCTGGTTTGCTATAATTTTTTTACATGATCCTTATGGTTTAGCTAGTATCCCTGTAATCTTTATATGGACAACAGCAACTTTTTCCAGCGTCTTAAAGGCCCTATCACACGGCGAAATACCGTCAGCACTTTCGTCGTCAGTTGTCGATTTGTGCCCGCTGGCAACCGGTCAAGCAAGTTTTCCGTCATCATCAACTTTTTTTAATCGGCTTGAAAATGTCCACGATAGTGACGGAAATATCGTTTGCAAACGAAATTCAACCAATCATGTGACACTTTGGCAGTGACGTAGTGTGCCAAGAATAGCGTCGGTTGGCGACTAAACACTAAAAATAGTTTCGACAGAATGAAAAAAGCGAAGTGAAACTTCGGTATCTTTTCCCCATTCCGTGGGGCAACTTATTGCCCCCACTTAAAAAAAAGACTGATACTACCGTATGGGAAATAGTTCTCTAGAAGGATCTTCGAACTAGGGATGGAATTTTCAGAGATCCGACAGGATATTTTTAAGTAAATAAAAAAAATATTAATGCTGATGGGAATTGCTTTCTTTTTGTGAAATATATTTTACCATATTCAGTCTATATATTCAAATAATAGTATATATTTTTTTTTGATTATAGTAATTCCTTAAATAGTTTGTAAACAGTTTCTATATAATTAAAAAATTTTAACTCCAATGTTAGAGTGAAAAATATAATAGTGATTTTAATACTTAGATGTTCTTGCAATGTTACAGAAATATAAAACATATTTGGTTTTGACAAAAATATAAAAATGATCATACTTTTATCGTTAGCAAAAAACTAAATCACCTTTTGTATGATAGACAATAAAATTTAGGTTTCTTTTTCAACATTTTTTCTTTTAAATTTGACAAAGTAACAGTTAATTTATAATGATATTTCTGACTATACATTTGCATTGAGAAAGATGCATAGAATAACCACATATTTGGAAATGGTCAGACTAAAAAACAAGTGTTTTATTACTTCTCATTCCTGATGTAATGCGGGGTTTTTTTTAATGTTTGGCAATTTGAAATTTTACGAAAAACCTGTTTTTTAATATCTATGTAAAGATAAATGAAGTTTTAACACTTTAGCTTTGAAAAAACTAAGGAAAAAGCAATAAAATATTTTGGAAAATTATTTTTGATTATTATTATTGAATGAAAATTATTTAATGATTCCTATTTTTCACAAATAATGGTAATAAATCCACAAAGATTTTTTTAAAAAAAGCTCTGTAGTTGCAAATAAAATGAAAATAAAACATTTAACACATTTTTAAAAATAATTTTAGAAATTAGTGAGTCTAAATAGTGTAATGCCTTAGAATTTACCAATATTTATCAAGTGAAGAATCCTATTCAATTAATTGTTTTATAATTATGAACTGGTGTGGGAAAATAAAAATTATTTAAAGAATGATAAATACAAATTGAGTTCAATATGCATTCTCAAAAATTAATTTTAAAAAATAAGTAGGAGGGAAAAAACATTCAATCAAATTTAAAAGAGTAAAATATATTTCTTAATCAGTGATATGGTGGTAATGTTTTTAAATCCTGTTTTTATTTTTAATTAAAATTTAAAAAAATATGTTCTTAGTGAATTTTTTATGTCCTAGATTCAATTTCTTGCCATATTTCAAATTCCTAAGTTTAATTATTTGTACTGCATATCTAGACACAGTAGTTTTTATTTTTATATACACAAAACCTAAAATTTGTCGAGTTGGATCCAACAAATATCAGTTTTCATATAGACAAAATCATTACATTTAAAAAGTTATGTAATTTTATTTTAAATGTATTGGCACTCTTCTATTTTATTTATCAACTTTTGTTTTATTTGCACTTTTCTAGAAAAATAAGCACATTTAAAGTACTTAAAAATGATTTTAAAATTTCAGCACTATTTATGATGGTATGCACCTTTTAAGCTTAATTGAATGCATACCCACAAATCATTTTTCTTTTCAATATATTTTTGTTTTAAATTTAATATTGATAAGATAAATTCATAGGAATTTATAAAATACAAACACAAAAGCAGCATTTTTTTTTTGCTTGTCATTATTACTACAAAAATAATTACAAAACTGTTACCAAGAAAAATTAAAAAGTTTCATTATTTTACAGAATTTATTGTTACTAATTTTACAAAACTGTTACCAAGAAAAATTAAAAAGTTTTATTATTTTACAGATTTCATTGTTACTAATTTTGATGAAACTATTACAATTAGTTGAATGGTGCGATAAATATTTACAATAAATGACAATAAGATTGATACTATTAGAAATGAAAAAGACATTCAAAGGAAAAAATGGCTAGAAAAGTATTTTAAAATTCGATCAATGTACAACTTGTCTCATTTTATAATCCTTATTATATTCATTGTATTAATCACTCAAAAAATTAAATTGGAAACAGAAGTGATTCATTTCCAATAAATTCAATAATGCGTCAATAGAATTGCAATTTATTAAAGCAATGGAATTTCATTGCATTGGCTTCGTAATTTACATATCTACAAATTCCAAGATAGTTTGAATTAAAAAAAAAATACAACTATTATTGCTACCATGGGCTTTTATATTCATTGAAAGCTAATGGGATCAGTCAAAAAATTATCTCGGATTTAATTATAAATGCAAGCAACGTCTTGAATAGTCTGACAAAGTATGAAATGAGAAAATTTCTGATATTCACTTAGTAGGAGAAACGAAGAAAGAGCGATAAATAACACCATAACGTAAACCTAAGTTTTTAGGTTTACTAGATAGCAAATCCTAAAGTGACGTCACTTCCGTCGTCGTTTGCCGACGAAAGTGCTGACGATATTTCGCCGTGTGATATGGCCTTAAGATGCCAGTCGTAAACATTGCCGCGAAATGCGGTCATCATACCGTTCGCAAAACATTTCATCGGTTAAGCTTATGATAATAACATTTAGTTGTTTAGTATATATAATCTGTGGCAATACTGACTTTTATTTAGAGTGGTAGCAGAAAATAATTGCTTTTCTTGTAATGAAATATTTTATTAATATGAAATAATTTATATCTCTATTTAATTCTTAAATATATTTATATGTTAATTAGACTTATATTATTAAACAAAAAAGATAAGATTTTTTTTTGGCTTGTCTTGCTATTATTTTCTACAATGGATTGCTTTAAATTCTTTCGAATCATTTATATATTAAATGAATATTTTCTGACTTCCTACACTGAAAAATAACTCGGTAAATGTGTTTTACATTTGGATGATAGTAAATAATATCTTGTAACAGATTGTATTTGAAAACAGTATTTCTAATGGTAAGTAAAGAGGATTGAATCAACCGCTAGAAGACGCTGCCTATATTTTAAGACCAGGTTGAATATTGCATTCAGAAGTTTTGATATCATCCTTAATCGTAGAATTTATCACATTTTTCAACTTTTGAAAATTAATTAAATAAATGTATATTTGGATGATAATATATAATATCTTGCCAAAGATTGTATTTGAACGCAGCATTGCTAATGGTCTTAAGTAAGGAGGATTCAATCAACCGCTAGTTAGCGCTGCCTATGTCCTAAAACCAGGTTGAATATTGCAATCAGAAGTTATAATCTCATCATCAATCAAATACTTTCTCACATTCTCCATCTTTTGAAAAAAAATCAGTTAATATGTATAACATTGGGAGGATAATAAATAATAAATAATGTCTTGTAACATTCTATTTCAACGCAGCATTGCTAATAATTGTAAAGGTTTTTGAAGCAACCGCTAGGTAGCGCTGCATATGCCAGGCTGAATCAGAAGTTATGATCTCATCATCAATCAAATATTTTGAGTTCTGTCTTGTGAAATAGATATTTGTTATGACAACTTTAAAGATAGATGTCCTCAAATGCGCCAAGTTTTGTATCGTTTCAGATCGTGAAAAATTTCGGATATGTTATCGGTAGGCAGAGAGCAACAGAAACTATAAAATGTTACGGTGTAATGCAGAGATAATGACAAATTACTGATCATGCATTCGAAACAAGATCAGAAAATATTTTGTATATTACTAATGAAAAATTAAATTGTGGATCATTTTTAATTGAGTATATTATCGATATGACTTTAGCTTATATCGGTTAAATAAAGAAACATCAAGAATAAAATAGTTGTTTAGATTTTTATATTAATTCAGATGAAATTCTTTAACATGTTTGCTAATCTAACACTTTTTATTTCAAATGATGTAGTGTGATTCAATGTATACAGTTTAATTCTTAGACTAGCTCTGTAAGACATTCCTAATAACATTTCTTTAAGAGCATAATTCTAATTCTAGATGCAAATTGTAGAGCTAATGAGTCCGATTTTTCCAAAAGGATTAAAGATGACTGCAGTTCGTTTCAGGAATATTGATTTGGCTTCTACGAAAGTAAGTGCATTCTATAGTAAAATATTCTGAATTTTACACATTTGTCTGTCTGATCTGTTGGAGCTTTGAAATTTCTTTTCACTGATTATAAGAGATTTTATTCACTCAAGTAAAAACAGATATTTCTTTGAACAGAAAAACTTTTTAAAAAAGTGTTATTTTGATCTATCAGAGGAACATCGGAAATGCACGTTAGGATAAAGATGATCTGTTATTATTATTACTTAATTTATTGAATTTTCCAATTATTACAAAAAGTAATGCAGGATGCAATAAGAGTGTAGCCGTAGAACCCAGCAACCAGTCCTTTGTCTATTGTACATGTCATTCCCTGAAAAGAATCCATCAGTATATCTGACAAAATGTCGGCTAGACCTCTATCTGCTTAATGATGAAGTTGCACCAAGCATTGCACGGCTTCTCCATCTAGAAAAACCAGTTGAGGCTTTAGTCGACATGGATAAGCACCTGCTTCGCTTAGAATTTTTGAAATCTGACTTTTTGAAACGTCATGGTGTTAACTGATCTCTCTTCAGGAACATTTCGGAAATGCTTGGGAGTATGCAATAAATCATTCAGTCGAATTTGCCGTCCTTCCTTGGTTGGTCTGGAGGACGAGTTCGACTCGTCACTCACACTATCTTTCGTAAACGTTTGACAGTAGTTAGAGGGGTTTTGATGAGGGTCAACACGGAAACATTGCTGCTGATCGTACCTTGGGTCATATTCTCCCTACAGTAAAACCGTCTCACAATATTCAGCTTTGGAAAATCACACTATGGTCATGAGCTCCGCCATATTACAACGCCAAGAATTGTTGTGTTAATCGTTGTGTCAGGTAAATAGACATGATGCTTCTCACCTCATTTTTTATATTGCAAACCACAGAGTAGGATATCCAGAGGTCTCACATGGAAGTTTGGTAAATGATTGCAGCACTACCGCTATTGGCGTCCTGATACGGGAACTAAACGAAAGCCGCGAATGTGATTAACGAAACCGAAAATTACCGCTGTTTTGAGTGTTTTGCATGTTGACGTTGAAATTTGGAAGATTCTTTTTCTGCATATGAAATTATTATTTTGCTTAGATTTATTTTGTTTTGTGGATTTTCTCTATCTTATATGTTTAAATGTTTTTTATGTTTTATATGTTTTGTGTCTCGAAGATGGAAGAGTAATTAAACAAAATAAAGAAAAATAAACTGTACTCAGAATACAATGCTGTCACTTTGCTTTTGTTTTGCTTTATTTTTTCTTTTAAATACAAGAGCGAGAAGTTATTCACAGAATCATGCAAGATTATAACATAAACATGTCCCAAATTTTAGAGCAAAATGAAACGATTATGTATTTTACAAGTTACATTATTACATTTTAATATGCGCCAACCTTTCTTTTTATATCAAATAAATGACTGATAGTTTTAAAATTCTTTTTATCCATTTATCTATTTTCTGTTGGGACATAAAAACAGTAATTCAAAAAAAAATCATTAAGTGAGCTACAAGGCACGGTGCTACAAAACGGTGTTATTAGTTTATAAAGGATGTTCAGCGTTTGCATGCATTTAATCTTTTCCTAATTGATTCATTAGCTATAGTGCAGTAATCAGTAAAAATGTTCAACTATAATTTATTTTACCACTTGTAAAAATAAAATATTTTTTATATATATAAAAAACAATGCCCAGTTATCAACGGCTGAAAGTAATCGTACGTTTAAAGAACTTTTAGGATCACAGAATGTAAGTGAAGTATTTAAAAGAGAAATCTTTAATGGGAGCTAGCAAAGTTTAACAAGCTCTAGCATAACAAATAAATCTTCCCAACGCTCTGATGCCAGCCAATACAGGAACAAAAACCAAACCAAGCATTCAGAATTTGGAGCTCACACCATAGGAAACAACTCTAAAACCAAACCAGCAGTACAAATGGTACACTCATCTACCAAGGAAGCAAATTTCAAACCGCATGAAAATAACCAAAATTGGAATGACATAGTAGAACTAGCCGAACAGAATACCAACTCACTACCTAACTTCGACATCCAACTAAAGATCTCAGACATGGAAATTGAAAACCACTCTCCAGAAACAAATTCAACTGATGAATTCCGATTAGTAAACCGCAAGAAAGCAGCCAAAAAATTACGATCAGAATACAGAACCGAACCCATGGAAACCAACAACAAATTTGAATTACTAAATGAACAGCAAGAAAAAACTGAAGAAACCACTCCCAAGCCAGCAGTAATTAATCTTAAACTCAAGAGCAATTACAATCTAATACTTCAAGAAATCCATAAAATCCACCCAAAAAGTACAAACCAACTCGTCAGGAATATGATTGCTATCCAGCCGTATAACGAAGAAGAAAGAGAAAATATCATAAAAATTTTAACAGAGAAAAAAGAAGAATATGTACTTTCAGAAAATATAGACGAAAGACCACTGAAAATCATAATCAAAGGCCTCCCTGGAGACACAGAGAAAAATGAAATAATCCGGGAACTTGCCGATTTAAACTACGAAGTCATCAGGATTTCTCAACTTAAAAATTATCGAATGAAAACCCTATACCCCATCTTCTTATTAGAAATCAAGAAGAACAGAAAATCAATCAACATCTATAACGAATAATACCTCCTCCATCTGAAAGTTAAAATTGAAAGCTATAGAAAGAAATCAACCGCCACAATATGTTATAATTGTGCCGGATTCCACCACTCTGCCAGAAATTGCAGAATGACACCGAGATGTATAAAATGCGGAGGAGCGCACAGCACTAGAAACTGCGAAACACGAGAAAAAATCCAAGACCCAACTTGCATAAACTGCCTGGAAATCGGTCACACTGCCGCATGGAAAGGTTGTAAAAAGTTTCCCAAGATTAACATCAGGAATAATAGGAGAACCTTCGCTGACATAGTCAAAGAACCAGCCAGTAACTCACATAGAAACCTCACCCCAGTGGCCACCAAACCTGACATCCCCCCAACTTTTAAAGACCTGCAAGATCTCCCTTCAATAATTGAAACACTGAAAATTATCAGAGAGCTAAGAGAAGTACTTCAAGAATTCCCCCAGCTGATCGAAGCCACAAGACTAGCAAGAAAAACAAGTAATAAAGAAGAAAAGAAACTCATAATCCTTAATGCTCCAATGCCAATGTTATTGGGGGTTCTTTGGAAGCGCCTAGGCTCTGGGGCCTTTAATCTTCTGCTCGGCTGAAATGATAGTTAGTGACATGACACACAATTTGTGTTGAGCATTACTGGAATTCAGTCAATTATTGTTAATTGAATACTGAGGATTTTAATTTTAATCATATTATTAAAATTAAACACAAACAAAAACAACAACAAAGAAGAAAAAAGGAGAGAAAAAAGGAAAAAATAAATAAAAAAAAAACTACATTACATTAATATAGTTCATTAAATTTACATTGGCAAATAGCACAGTCAAGTTCGGCGAGGTTCGAAAGTCTTAGGAGTCTTAAGAAGTAAGGGGTGCGTTGATTAATTTAAGTTGTGCGGCGGGCTATTTAAGCGCTTCCGCGAGAATCATTAGTTAAACCCAAGGGCTATCCATGCTTCTCATAGCTTTAAGTGTTTGCGGTAGATCTTTGACGGCTTTAAAGATGCAATTCAGTTCCGCGACAAGTGCAACAATATCGTTTAAGTTCTCAATAGGGGGAAGTTCCTTTACTAGGTTGAGCGTTTCGCTGGCACCATTGTTATGATTCGTTACGGGGAGGGGGGCTTTGTCCGCAGTCCCTATTGTTGGGTTATCTACTCTCTTAATGGAGTCGCTATCGCCCGTCGGGGGGGTTATTTTTCGTTCTAACTGCTTCCGCGAAGCTCTTGCCTGGCTCGATATTTTTATTTTGTGCTACCTTAGGGTATTTAGGGCATCCTTTATAATTAGCCGTATGCGGCCCTCCGCAATTAGCGCATTTTGCCTCGTTGTTCTCTTTTCCTTTAACTGGGCATTCTTTTGTGGGGTGATCCCCTGCACATACCACGCATTTAGGTTTTAACTTGCATCCGTTTGAACCGTGGTTCCAGAGTTGGCAGTTGTAACATTGGAAATTTTGTTTGATTAAATATTTTTCAACTCTAACAATAAAATACATGAGCGATCTTAAGTTATAAATTTCCTGAATATTTTCTGATTTAAAGAGATGCACCTGAAATATTGGCAATGGCTCCCTAGTTTTAAATTTTTTAAGTTGGTTGACCCTATCAACGCGAAATCCTTTTTCTGTTAATTCTTGCCTAATTTCATCGGTTTCTGCATTGATTGGGAGACCCTTGATTACTATCTTAATGGGCTTTTCGGCCCTTTCTGCAATAACAAAATATTCTTTATTTTGCTCATCAAGATATTTAGTAAGGCTCCTCACATCGTCTGATGATTCCGCAAATAGTTTAATGAAGTCCCCTGCTTCCTTTGCCATGCATTTGATTTTATGGACTGTATTTAATCGTTTAATTATTTCCCTATAGTCTTTCGTCCTGCGCATCATTACTGGTGGGATTTGGGGGATTATTTTAATTGTCTGCTCTTCATTTTTATTTGTTTCCTCTTCTGGGTCTTTATCTTTGTTTTTGGTTGTTAGGGGTTCCGCGGCCGCTGGTTTTTTACTATTTCCTAATTCTTTGCTGCTTTTCCGACTGCGTTTTCTTTTCTGGATTTGAAATCCTTCGGAATCGACATTTTTTCCTTTTACGTAAATAACTTCTTTTACAATATTTACGTCGTCGTTATTTTTAATTAATTCATCCTCCCCCGTAGGGGTAGCATTTAATTCTTTCTCCTTGGATTCTACTCTTAACTTTTTGTTATCATTAATTTTTCCTTGCCGTTCTAACAGATGATCCTCGTATTTGGCTTTTGCAGGGTGAATGCTAGGGATTTTAAAATTACAAGGAATTTTAAAATTGCAAGGAATCTTGACTGTGCTAGTTGCACCTTCACTTTTATTTTTTGCATTATCCTGACTAAACCAAATATCGCGGTCACGTTTGATTTTTTCAATTTTAGTTTTGGCTTCTGCCATTAATTCCTCGTTAATTTCTACGGGGGGGAAGTCCTAACTCGCATAAGCTTTTATTTAATTTTTGATAAAATTTTTCATGATTAATTTTGTCAATTACATCCTGGGGGGAGCTCAACATAAATGCATGCCACTCACCCATTTGGAGCTTGAGTTGATTGTAGCGGGTCTTTACCACCTTCCTGGTCGGGTTCCCCGGGAACTCTGGTAATTCCTTCTTAAGCGACTTTAGACTGTCCAGGTAGCTATCCATTGCTTTTCTCTGGTCGCTATCCGTCTTTAGTATCACGTCAACGTCGATGTCAGTAGATATGTCCATCTCCGGGTCTGGTGGGGTCTCAGGATCCATCAGCCCTCCGTTATCTAATCCTGAAAAGGACGGGTTGGGCACTGCAACGGCGGTCAGTTCGGCTTCACTCAGCTTGGCAGGCGTTGTCGGGAGCAGTAGTGGGCACGTCTGAACGGTTCGGATCTGAGCTAAAAAAATTTTCGATCTGAGCTAAAAAATTTGCCCTTAATGCTCTCATCGGTTAAGTTGTTCAATTCCCAAGTAAACTTTTCCCTCAATAGACTTGTTCCTGATTGGTCCTCCTACTACAATAGTTTATCCATCATTTTTGCATCATCATCAGCAGAACTACCATTTACTCACCCACCCCTACACTCCTGGACAGCTCGATTCCTATTGGTCATGGTAACCCTCACCCCTTCTACCACCTACTCTACGATTCTCCTTCCGAAGAACCAGCTCATTTCATCTTTTTCTACCAGCAATGCAAGTTCCTTTTCAGTTCATGTTCATTTTCACTCGTCAAGTCAATACAGTCTTGTCATTAAGGGGATAGTTCTCTTCGAGAGGGCGGGTGCCCCGATAAGCATATCATCGAAGTCGAAGTCGAATTATTAGTATTCCTTTTTAAAGGCTTTACCATCATGATGATTCGGTCACGTATCGAGTCGATTTTTATAAAGAAGGCTTTTGGTTGAGGTGATATTATTGAAAAAATATATCTTGAGGCCTCGCTTCGCTGTCTGCTTAGTGATTGTAGCGCCACCGCAGTTGGCGTTGTGATGCAGGAACTAAACAAAAGCGAATCTCACAGCTATTTTGTGTGTTATGCTTTTTGACGTTGGAATTAGAAGGATTCTTTTTCTGCATTTGAAATTATTATTTTGCTTAGATTTATCTTGTTTTGGGAATTTTCGCTTTTTTATATGTTTAAATTCTTCTTTCTTTTTCTTCCTTGTGTAATATGTCTTTCATATATTTAGAATGGATGCGAACGCCGCACCTTGTGTGATCCCGGATAAAACATTTGGGCCAAATGAAATTGTAGCAGCCACTATTGACTGTAACCGGAACTGCTGCGCCACCTAGACTGGTGAGCGCAAACCAAGAAAACACCAATAAAGTTCAAGCAACGGGCATCAACGTATCTCAAACTTTTCTATGTGTATGTGTAATTTTTTAAATTATCTTGTGTTGTGCGTAACTTACATTTTTTCCCAATAAATAATTATTACACTAACCCTATTTTATTAGAACACCCCACCACAACTGGCGCCCAACTGGTTTAATTGATTTTAAGGATTCCGCTGCTTGGACTTTGCTCGCCATTTTTTTTCAGCAACAGCTATGAAAACCTAATCCATAGGTTTATGATTAAAGGAAACCTCATCCGTAGGTAAATGATTCTCTTGCACCGTCCTGATCCAAAGGATAGTTTTGGTAAGTTTGAATTTCTTGTACAGAACAATCCTTGTTCTTACAAAAAAAAAACCTTAATTGCAAAGTCGCAAGAAGTAATGATTTATTCTGAATTGATAATAAATCTTATATGCAATGTGCAATTATAAATAACAATTTATCTCGGAGCATTCAGTTATTATTTTGAAAAATATGTATGAATATTTTGTTACTAATATGTTACAGTGTTTAAAAACATAGAATTATTTTATTGCTGTGTGTCTTTTGTTTTAGAATATTTTTGCTCAATTCGATTTTGCTCTCTCAGTCATGAGGGAAATTTAAAAGATTCGACAAACACGTATGAGAATCCCTTACTCTGCATTCAACCTGCAAATGATTCTCTCAACACAGAAAAGGAAAAAAAAATCAATCACGCTGATTAAAAAGCTTGCTTTCTCTGTCTTCAGTGGCAACATCTTAGCATCTAGAAAATTCTAGATCGAATATCTTATATGCAGTCAAAAAGCCAGTACGGGGAGGACGTACTTTTACGTTATCAGCTATAATGGAGCTAATCTAAATAGTAATTCATTGTTAATATTCAGTTTTTAACAATGATCTTATCAAAATACATGCAATTTTTTTCTATAAAAATTATTTAGTTTCTCAAATTTAATGTTCTTAAAATAAAAATTATGTCGTCCTTTACCACATCCAATTTTCTTAAGGTAACAAGATGTAAAAAAATGATCAATAAGACTTTTTTCCATTGTGTAAGAACATACAAACAGTTTAGTGAAATGAATGTCTTTCAGAAATCAACTAGAACGCTGGGTTTCTAATGATCCTCCATTAATATTCTATGGTACTTTTTCAAATTAACAGATTCATAAAATATGTAGTTTGTTTACTTTGATGTCGATTTAACGGCTTGATTTAAAATAGAAAATGTGATGATTGAATTATTTTTCGATTCTTTTATTATCTTCATAAATATCCTTTGTTTACGATTACAACTTCTATGCACAATAACCGTCTGGGAAAAAATGCCTCTAACTAGCCGGTACATCTTCAGACTATTGGATAGAGGACAATTCGGAAGCAAAATATTAATGATTCGAATTTCGTTTACCACAAAAATTGAAATGGAAAAAAATAATTAATTTAATATAACAGCGAATTTCATCGGTTGTAGCTTCCACTATCAACATCTTTTTATATAGTGTTTTAACGTATTCCTTTTTATTTATTGTCTAAAACAATTTTATAGATATGTAAGCATTCAAAGTTGTAAATTATCAGAAAACATCAAGAAATAAACTGGTAAGATTAATTGGCTATGTATTAATGTTTTATATATTAATGTTAGTATATGATAAGGATAATATTAAAGGCTTGTGGACGGAAATCGTAACCCTCTGCAAACTGGACCCTCTCTAAATGTGGATTCCTAGATGGGTTGTAGAAGGGCGTATGAAGAATTGACATCAGCCCAAACTGTGATATTTACAAAGTTAATGAGATGAAGATTTCGGAGTATTTCATTCCACTGTATGAATAACTGTTCCATTGTCGAATACGTCTAAAGTGCAATCTTTCGGTAATTTCCTTCTAACTTATTCTGGCACGTGAAGTATGTGATATTACTAATGATAATCCATTTTGGTATAGTAAAGATGAATTAATGAAATAGGATTGAAATTGATTACACAAATGTCTTTATGAACGATGTATCAAAGCTTCATCTTACTCTTATCAGCATGCAAAATGCCAAACAACTTTCAAATTTAAAGGTCTAATTTTTTCAATAATTATGTATTTCTACAGTTTGTTTTTTACCCTTCTCGAAATCATTTCAACACACTTTGTAAATGAGATGATGGAAAATTAACTTACAGTATATTCAGGGGCGTGGCGATGTACAACATCCAGACGATCTCCCAACGTAATGTCGACGAGAATTTTTTCTCAGTCAAGAAAATGGTTTAACGAATATTAAAAACAAATCCTTTACTTTCGTTTATTTTTACACAGCTTTTTTCAATTTGATCTGTTTCATGTATTAAGTTATTTTGATTAATCACTAATCGATTTTTCTCTCATTTAATGAAAGATTTTTTATTTAGACATTTTTTTTATCAAGGTATAAATTAATCTTCTCATAGTTTTCATTCCATGCATAAGTCGGTAAATTAAAAAAAAATAATAGAATGCATAATAATCAATACTAAAAAACTGGAAATAGCAAATGATGCATATTTTATTAAAACGCACTTTAATTAGCGTTTGAAAGTGAATAAAATATTTTGCTTAATCTAAACTGGAAACGTAAGAAATTTTTAAAGTAAAATATTAAAAATTTGACCTGTCGTAATTATCATAATAAAAATGGAAAAAATAAATACCTAAAAAAGATAAAATTACTACACTTCATGAAAAATACTAAAATTTATTACAAAATGGATTCGAAATCAAATTTGCTTGGAATATTTTCATTCGTATCTCCTGCATTTACATTTTCCTTTTTCGATGTTTATATATTTCTGAACAATTTTTTTTTAAGGAATAAGAAAATTAAAAAAAAAAAACTATATAAGAGTCAAATGATGGGTTCTGCCTGTTCGTTAAGAGGGTCTTCACTGTGCAAAGATTTCACAATGCAAAATTCAGTGTTAGAAAATCTTTTTAATGCCCATTTTATGGTGCATCAAACAAGGCTATCTAAAATTAATGCATGACATTTTACGAATAATTTTTTAAATATAAAACTGATGTGTTTTAACATTTATTAAAATTTTAAGGAGTCTAGGAAAATTTATTTTTATTACTCGGTAAATTATTATATATTCTTTTACATTAAGAATGATATCCCTATTCGCGTTTGAACAAAAGAATTGGACAACTTATTATGAATTAAGGAAGACTATATATATTTTAAAATTGTATATGCAAGTCATTGTTAGCCCTATGACTGCATGAAAATTGATCTACATTGAGGTTAAAATCTTCGCCTTAAAAGTTCGGGGGAGAATACGACATCATTTTAATTCCTCACATGACGCACTTGTGCAGAATGATGAAATACAAAATAAAAAGCAGCGATGCTAGAGCATAGTTATGAAACAACATACATTCAGATATTAGGTGACAAATTTATTTCATTAATCATGTGATTGCGATGACATGGGGATCAAAAGGACTGTATTGCAAAATAATTGTTCTTTGAGATTCTGAATATCTATCAAAATACAGTACAAAATATGTACAAAAATGAACATTCCAACTTTGCAGGGCTTTTAAAAGAAAAAAAAAGGATAAAGTGGGATTATAATTAAAACTTCAAAAAATACTTCCCCTAATATTGAATCTGAGTTCACGTAAAGTAATGCGTATATGTTTTCCACAAAGAAAAAAAATCGTTCATAAGTGGGCCATTATATGGACTCCTGAGACCTAAAATGTTATCTTTAAAATGCAAATTGAAAGGCATAATATGACCTACGTGCATTACACTTACGATAAAAAAGGCGGAAAACTTGCAATTCCTATTATTCAACATCTGAGAAGACAGTTATGCCTTTATCTTTAGATTATCGAGCTCTGCTAGTTAAGGGCTTTTATAAGAACGATACCATGGTGCGATTGCATTAAAGAAAATTTTGGCATTAAAAAGTATAAGAAACGTCGTCAGTCTAATGAATATATTCGTTCTTTCGTCTAATGTGAAATGAGACAGAAGACAGAAATCAGTTGATTCGACATCAGCAGAGGATGTGGCTACAGCATTGGTGGAAATGTAGAACAATACTTTAAGAACATCCAGGGAACAGGAAGCTTTTTGAACTCTAAACATGCCTTTCAGCATAGTTCAAAATTCTACAAACGTCTGTAGAATTTCGTAATTATTTGAGAAATGTCCTGCAGTGGTTTCTAAAACGATAAGCATTTTTCCAATTTCTTGCCCGAATGGAAAAGGATAATGCATGGACATCGAACATTTTGTGGAGAAACGAAGTTCACTTTCAGCTCAAAGATTCTATCAATATCTAAATTTGCAGTATATAGGAAGACAGTTCTTCTAAAAAGATTGACTCTCCGGTCCTAATCAAGTTTGAAATCTTTTGCGGAACTAGATCTTCCCAGCGCCTCGATGGAGCGTACTAGTGGTTTGTATAATTTTTATACAAGAAATGGCTACCACAACCTCTTTGAAAACACTGAGAAAATCTCATATTGGAAATGACCGAGTCATTAGCCATCGTTTAAAACAGCATGGCCACCATGATGAAATGAACGGAAATGCTTCAACTTCTGATTGTGAGATTACTATCGAAGAACCCAATACATTACAGAGAATATAGTTTGCGCAGTGTTCTGATTGTGTACTTGGCATATCTCTCTGAGTTCTCAAAAAGCAGCCATATCAAAGTTTTTTTAAAGTTGGAATCACAACCCAAAGTCCTTCTCTAGAAGATGTAACTGCGTTTCGAGCACAGTTTTCCAAGAGCGTGATCGGCGGCGTCTCCGGCGAATTGTCTGGCGGAACTCTACTGTAATTCAACTGACACAAATCGTCAACCAAGGCTCTTACCAACAGATTTGAATCGTGAGCAGATAATTTCAGAGGACAGGACTGCATAGTCGAGTGCCTGTGAGAATAACACTTATTTCTGCCCGACACTCAAAAATTCGTTTGCAGTGGTGTCGGGAAAGGAGACACTGGGCATCTGAGGGTTGGAAACGTGTAATATGGTCGGGTGAATCACGCTGCACTTTATTTTGCACTGATGGAAGATGTCGAGTTTGACTAGAACCCCACGAAGCCGTGAATCCATCTTCCCTTACTCTCACTGTGCAAAGGTCTGGAGGGCGTATCATGACATGGATCATGCTCTGCTGGCACGGAAGCGATACCTAGGTATACTGGCAGATGAAGTGCACCCTAAAGTGTTGCATTTTTATTTTGATGACGACGGATACTTCAGGGACAAGAATGCAACTATAAATCGTACCAGAAGCGTTCAATTTTGGTTCGCTCAGCATCACTCAACAGCATCTCTGACTTCCAACACCTTACCTGGCCACCGCATAGCCTCATGAAAATTGTGTGGGATATGGTGGATAGACGTATCCTACAGCACTCTCCTCTTCCATCTAATTTACAAAATCTAAAAAGCTGCATAGCCGATGCCTGGTATTCACTGGACATAAATGCACTCCAGAAGCTTGGACACTCACCGCCCAAATGAATCAGTGCAGTTATCTGTGCAAAAGGGGGTCCAAAAAATATTGAACTTGGCTTTCTAATTCATTTGCCAATGAATGTATGAGTTCTTTGATGAACAATATATCCGCATAAGTGTATCCTGTTAATACTAAGCTCAAAAAGTAAGGAATAAATTAGTCTCACCTCAATATTCTTCGCGGCTCCTTATATGCTGGTTCTAAACACATTATGTTATGCCGAACATAATTTTCTAACTTTATTCGATTAACCACGAAGCTGGGTTATTCATTTTTGTACATCATTCATTTTAAATTAAGTGATTTCAGTCCTTTAGAATTTGTATAAAATATAAACAAATACTTTACATTGAAGTTCAGAACAACTTACTTTTGGGAGTCATAATCAATATTTTCTTTCTATAAATAAATAAATAATGGATTTTTAATAATATAAATAAAGTTTATATAAAAAAAACAAAAAAATTTGAAAAACATAAAAATGGAAATTTTAGCAATTAATTGGAAATTTTAGCATAAAAATGGAAATTTTAGCAATTAAAGTAAATGTAAAAGCTCCCAAAGATTTTAAAGCCATACAGATTGAACTTGAAAATTTCTATCTGTCAGTTACAAAAATTCAAAATCACAAATCTTCAGAAGAATATTTGTGATCAAGGAAATATTATTTCAAGTATGTTTGAAAAAGTTGGAATATTCAGTCATTTTATTTTTATGAGGTAATTACTTGGCTTCCTCTGTTGGACTGAAAATATGCAACCGATTCTAAAATTTAAATCCGACTTTGCAAATAAACAAACTAGAAACCAAGTTAATTTCACTTTCTCATCTAGTTTTATACAGTGTTCTAAGTTTCAAGGCTATAACTAATCGGAAAGTTTAAAATCGATTTCTATATTTGCGCCGAAAAGTCACATAGAGCAGAAAGCGAATTAAAATTAAAAAGCTTTTGAAAATAAATATTTATAAATTTTCTTTTTTAAAAAAACCTTTCTTTCAAACCTCAAACTTTCGAATAATCGGATCAATAATATGAAGATTAATAATGAATCTATTTCAATTTGTATATGATAAAAAAATTTTAATATTCCAATAAAGATTGTTACAAGTAAAGTGCGTATAATAAAAATTGTTTTTACCTCAGAATCGCATAGTAAAGTTTCGTGTACAGTAAAGATGCACTTCAGATTTCTAAGGGATAGATTTTTTTT
>JAOUZG010001504.1:2400-22176 GCA_026289955.1 Argiope argentata | reverse complement strand
ATTTATTTAATATTTTCCTTTTTTTTCTTCATATTTATACTAATATACTTCGAAAGATGCCAAATTTCATAATTCCAAATGTAATATTTTGAATAAAAATATTAAAATTGTAATTGAAAATTAAGCTCCCGACCTCGTGCACATGCGCAGTCATCATCTGTATGTATAGCATTGTGCAATTACATCCAGATTTTCTAACTTTTTTTTATCAAGATTCTTAAACATTGTCATGAATTATTAAGAATTTTAGACAGCTGCGCCGATCGAGGAATACGTGGCTGAGTGGTTAAAATGACACGCCTTTATTTTTCACTTTTCGTTGGTCTTCAGTTCAGGACTGGAACCCGACACACCAATTTTTTAAATATTTTCCTTTTTTTCTTCACATTTATACTAATATACTCCGAAATCTGCCAAATTTCATAATTCCAAATGTAATATTTTGAATAAAAATATTGAAAATTAATCTCTCGACCTCGGGCACATGCGCAGTCATCATCTGTATGAATAGCATTGTGAATTATATCCAGATTTTCTAACTTTTGTTATCAAGATTCTTAAACCTTTTCATGAATTATGAAGAATTTTAGACTGCTGCGTGGATCGAAGAATACTTAGCTGAATGGTTAAAATGACACGCTTTTATTTTTCACTTTTCGTTGATCTTGAGTTCGGTTTTGGAACCCGACACACCAATTTATTTATTTTATATTTTTATTTTTTTCTTTATATTTATATTAATATACTTCAAAATCTGCCAAAGTTCATAATTCCAAATGTAATATTTTGAATAAAAATATTGAAAATGTAATTGAAAATTGAGCTCCCTGCACATGCGCAGTCATCATCTGTATGAATATCATTGTGCAATTATATCCAGATTTTATAAGTTTGGTTATGAGGATTCTTAAACCCTTTCATGAATTAAGAATTTTAGACTGCTGCGCCGACCGAGGAATACGTGGCTGAATGGTTAAAATGAGACGCCATTATTTTTCACTTTTCGTTGGTCTTACAACAGTGCCAATATAAAAATGCTAAGCCAGGATAGTACATCCACAGTTATCCCTTTAGCAATATTACATGTTTTATATATCAAAAAATAATTAATTAAAAATTTTAATTATAAACAGATCTATTTTATGAAGAGAGAAGAAATTCTTAGGCATTTAAATTATTTTACGCCCAAAACTTTTAGCAGTTAATATAAATTGTGAAGTTTTAAATAATCCTGAAATATAAAATACTTTCTAATCGAGTTCATGAAAAAGTGAAATATAATCTGATCTCAAAACGCGCTCTTCTTATCTAATTTTTCTGTAAAGGGAATATAATATTAAAACTAAATCAAATAATCTTTTCTAATGCTAATTTATAGGAGTGCGTTGCATCTCTTTGTCGAAGGCATGGTGATCACATGCTATTTGGAATTTCCGATTGACTGGCCGGCCGAATCAATCGGTCATCCTTGAGAAATAAAGGAAAAAAAAAGACCCAGCTCTTTTAAGTAAAGCTGAATTACTCTAACTCCTTTCATTTAAAATATTTAATTTTCATGAATACGAAAGAACATTTTTATATGATTGGAATGACTTAAAATTTCGTTATATATAGAATTTAAATTATTAAGATAAAAACTTTGATGAATGAATTAATAAAAAGGCAATAACAACTACCTTAAAGTTGTTAGTGACTTTTATTAATTCATTCTTTAACCTAAACCTTTAACCTACTTTAAATGTTTGAAACTACTATCACAAATATCTGAAACATTAGCTAATATATTAAACATTCACAAAACAAACTATTCAGTAATTAACATTTAAAAAATTTAGAAGTTGAAATCTTAAGTATTTTTGTAATCGGATTACAGAAAATGATATTTTTATACGTATACATAATAACATCAAATGTTTATTTAAATACACATTCATTTATTAAAAATCTCCTATTTAAAAATGCTCTAATCATTATTTTCACTTTTTCTTTATAATAAATGATGAACGCAATTGAGCAATTTATAATGCAATAATTGATTTCAGTTAAAATTATTATACACGAGTAACGAATTGTAACTAAAATTCTAAGGGAAACTAAATTAACCTTAAATTATCTAAATGTGAATTTCAATTGATAACGGGCTTTATATAAAAAAAGGGTTTGTTTGTTACATGATTCCTTAAAAAAATTATATGGAGTTTCCCAAAGGCAAAATAAGGAAATATCATTTTAATGAAATGATGCAAATTTATATCATTTTAAATAAATGTTCACTGTTTCTTTTTAAACAGTTCTAACATCTGAATACATAAATTATTCACTATATTTAATAATGCTTTAAGGATAATTTGACCACATTTTCACATATATTTGAGATGCTTACAAATATCTTAATTTCAATAAATTCATTTATTGCTAATTCCAAGATCAACATTCACTGAATGCATTTTTTAAGATGAACAAATTTACAAAATTAAATAATAAAAGTAAAAATTGATCTTACGAAATATAACTAAATAAAAGCGAGAAAATGGCACTAACGAAGGAATTTATACATGCAATAGAACAGAGCTTTCAGAAATCGAATTATAAAAACAATAACAAGACATTTAGAAATATTACTAAGCATAACAAAAATTTCTTTGTATAATCCATTAAATTAGAGAATTTAAAATATACATTGATATATTTCTAGGAAATATTAAATATACATCTTTTTAATAATGTATAAATATTATAATCGTTGACTGCTTGATCACTACTTTTAAATCAAATTGGTTCAATGAATTAAATGTTGACAAAATTGAAAATATTTACTAATTAATGTTTGAAATAAATGTTTAAGCAGTAAAAATTGCTTATCTAAAATATCGAGTAAGATAAAATTAAATATCTTGTGCTATTTCATTGAAATATAACACTATTTTTAAGAATCAACATATATCAAATTCATTTACGAATATTTTTAAAAATGCATTAAACAAAGAATAATTAATTTCTGCCATGTAATATTTTGAACAAAGCTGAGATTTTTTAAAAATAATTCATTTAGAAAAATGCAGTAGGGATATTTAAATATCAATAATTAAACATTTTTATTAGATTTAATTTTTTAAGCATAAGATTTCCTTTATATTATTTTAATTAAGTTAGAAAATTTATTTAAATTTTAATACATGATAAAAATTACAACATTTTTAAGGTTACCAAGTACATATCAAAAACGTATACTTGGTGAATTTCAAAAAGGTATACAAATCTGGAAACGCATTGTTGTAAGAAAATATGTAAATCAAACTTAATCGTCTGAAGTCGTTGACAAGTTATTTTTATAAATGAGACTTTTTTCAGAAAATACATGAAGCTAACTATTGCAGAACCCAGCGGACGAGAAGATTTCGGACGATTTCACTTCCAGGAAATTCTTGTAACTGTAAAAATGGTTCAAGGGGAAATCCATTAATATTCAAAACAATCTTTCGTTTCAAAATTTGAGTCCTCGTATGATTTCTGAAAATAAAATAAAATGCATATCAGAATAGAAGCATCTATATTAAACAAGCAGAAAAATTTACGATGAATGTGATATACAGCTTAGAAACCAGTGTGAAGAACTAACCAATTCATCTATCTAAAGAATTTGTTTGGGATTTCGGAATCTAAAGAACTACAGAATATTCATCTCATTTTAGAAATATTTTCATGCCAGATTTAAGGAACTGAATTTTTATTCCTAAATTTTTGGGGCACGCAATATTTTTTGGAATTATTCAATTTAAGATTAATGGTTTATTGCAAAAAAATTTATATAATAAATCCACGCAAAGCCAATTAAATTAATAAACTTATTTGAATATAAAAAGTAATAATTTTATTTACAAGATTAAGCAAACATATTTTTGTTACAGTACAGTATTTTACGATTCTGATACTATTAGCATAATGAATCCTGACTTACCAGGTAGTCCAACTTCTGGTACATTGGCGCTAACCAAGAGAAAAAAAATTGCTGAACAGCCAAGATTGTTCGAGTTGGCTACAAGAAAATTTTTATCGAAGGGCATTGCTTATATCAGGTGACTTCACCATAGAGCAAGAACCTGTGTCCTTCAGCAACGTTCTTGTAGATGTAGATTATAATCCATCACTTAAGAAGCCATATTCTACGCCATCCACTTCTATAATCAACAAAAATAGAGACTAATTAGAATTATTCAAATTATAAATTTTATACCAATTTGATACTATTAAGTAATGAATCAACTTGCCAGGATCTCCAACTTCTGATTGTTTATGCGATCAACCAAGTAATTGTTTTGGAAAATCTAGAAGAGTTGGCGGCGATCAAAGAGGTATGCTGGTATCGAAAGAGAGCCCTTCTACATACGCAAGAGGAACTTGCTCCATTCCTCGATATAACTGTAGATGAGAGATCGTAGCATAATTCTCTGTTATAATAGCTAACTTCCTGCACAGCATTCTATTCTGCATACTGAAAATGGAGAAATTAAAATTATTCATATTTCGCATTACATACCATTTTGATACTATTAACGTAAAATATCAACTTATCAGACTCTCCAACCTCTGATACTTTGTTATCCACAAATAAATTTTTTTTGGTACATCCAGAAGCATTAGTGTCGATCAAGGAGGTAGTGTGGTATTGAAAGGCAACCCTTCTATATAAGTAAGAGGAACTTGCTCTATTCTTCAATGTTAATGTAGATGAGAGAGATCATAGCATAATTGTATATTAAGGCAAGTAACTTCCAGTACACCATTCTATTCTGCAATCAATAAATGGAGATGAACTAGAATTTTTTTAATTTAAGAGATTAGAAAACATACATTTGCAATCTGTGATATTTTTAAAAAAGTTTTCATTCGTTAATAGTCGGCCCTCACTTACAATTCTGGGAGGAAGTTGCTTACTGGATTCGATTGCAAAATGGATTTGGATTTGGATTTGAATTTCTGGCGCAAGATCCTGATATAGAATATACTGCGCCGAAACAGTGTAAGATTCCTCCATCAAGCTAAAATTAGTTTTGTATTGTAAAAATGTAATTGACTGTGTTCAAACTACTTAAATGATAAAAAATGAAAGTTATTAAAAACCAGACTATATTTCATGTAAAATTCCCACATCTTTAATATATAAGAAAATGTTTGGGTGATGATTCTCACCCAATAAAAAATCCAAATTAAAATGGTTGGATTTAAAATGGTTACGTCGAAGGTCAATAAAGCGGGTGCATTCTATCAAAATGTGACGAACAGTTAACATAACGCCACAATCATCACACATTGGGGGAGGCTCGGAAAAAAGTAAAAATCTATGTGTCAGGCGAGTGTGACCAATACGTAGTCGGGATAAAATGACATCATAGCGTCTACTTAGTTTTGAAGACCAGTTGGCCAATTGTGGTTTAATAAAATGGAGCTTGTTGTTAGTCTCCATGTCCCATTGATTTTGCCATTGGCGATAGCACCAACGAATTATAGTTGTGCGCATATCTTTATAAGAAAGACGTTGGGGCAAAATGACGCTCGCTGACTTAGCTGCTGTATCGGCGATTTCATTTCCAGAAATACCCATATGCGATGGGATCCAGGAAAGCAAAACTCTAATATTTTTCCCACATAGAAGGCGGTATATCTTCTTCACTTCCTGTAGAAGCGGATGATCAAGAGATGACGAGTTTAAAGCTTGCAGAGCACTCAGAGAATCTGTGTAAATAACAGATTTATGGATCTGTTGTTCATCAATATATTTAAGGGCTAAGTAAATAGCAGTTAATTCAGAGGTAAAAACAGAAGTAAAAGGATGAAGTTTATAACTTATAATGCGATGACCATGGACAAATGCGCAACCCACATGATCAGATGACTTAGAACCATCCGTAAAAATGGGTTCATAAGAGCAATAAAATTCCCGATGGTGTTTATAAAGTGAAATAAAAACCCTGCTATCAGTGTCCGATTTTCTAAATTGTTTGAAAGGGTCTTCGTAGTGCAATTTATTTTCTATCCATGGAGCTGAATTCAGATTATCATCCGCGTATATCCGTATATCACTAAAATCATTTGGTAATATTCTTCGAATACGCAATCCCAAATGAGGTATGTATAATTTGCGGGAATTAAACAAACGGTCGTCAACCTCATTCCGGATTTTCTCATGAAGAGGATGTCGTTTATTGGATAAAATACGGTAAAAATAAAATAATGATAGCTTCGTTCTTCTATTCGACAAAGGAGGCTCAAACACCTCAGCACACAAACTAGCTACTGGTGAAGTCCTGAATGCTCCAATGCACAGTCGGAGAGCCTGATGATGGACAACGTTCAAACGTTTGAGGTAAGATTGTCTAGCAGAGCCATAAATAACACATCCATAATCGATTGTTGATCGAATGATACCGCGGTAGACTCTAAGCAAGCACGTTCGATCGGCACCCCAAGAAGTATTGGATAAAACTCTCAGAATGTTTAATGACTTCAGACATTTACTCCTCAAATATGCAATGTGCGATAGGAAAGTCAGTCTTTTATCAAAAATTACTCCTAGAAATTTGTGTTGATCCTGAATGGAAATTGGACTACCACTCAAAAACAACTCTGGCTCCGGATGAAGAGGCCGTTTGCAGAAGTGCATAGCGACTGTTTTCTGAGAGGAAAATGTGAAGCCGTGCTTGTCTGACCAATCTACAATGTTATTTATCGCTTTCTGAAGCTGTCTTTCAATGTATCGCATGTCTCGGGCGTGGCATGAAATTTGCATATCATCTACATATAGCGTCTTGCTAACAGTTGCTGGTATAACAGATAAAATAGGGTTAAGAGCCAATATAAATAGCGTCACACTTAAAATGCAGCCTTGTGGAACCCCTTCTTCCTGACTAAAAACATTGGAATAGGTATTACCAAGCCGCACTTTAAAATATCTATGGTGTAAAAAATTTTGAATAAAAAGGGGCAACTGCCCTCTAAAATTGAGGTCGTAAAGATTTTTCATAATTCCGTATCTCCATGTTCGATCATATGCTTTATCTATGTCGAAAAACACCGATACCAAATGGTTCCTTTTTATAAAGGCAGTACGAATATCCGTTTCCAAAGCCAAAAGATTATCAACTGTTGAACGATTCTTTCGGAAACCACTTTGGAAAGGAGAAATGAATTCATTTTCCTCCAGTATATGAACGAGGCGTGCGTTTACCATTTTTTCGAAGACCTTACACAAGCAGCTGGTCAGAGCTATTGGTCTATAGTTAGATGGTTCATGAGGATCCTTTCCAGGCTTTGGTACAGGAATTATTATAGCAAATTTCCATTTATCAGGAAACACATGCTCCCTCCAAATTCTGTTATATAGGAACAGAAGATTTTGGAGGGATCTATCAGGTAAATGTTGTAGCATTGAATAGGTAATTCCATCCGGTCCCGGTGCTGTTTGTTTCGTGACAGATAATGCTCTGCGCAATTCCAATATATTAAAATCGGCATTATATGAGAGGTGCCTTTTCGTTTTAAAGCGTAATTTGATCCTTTCTTGGCGTTTTTTGTGCGTAAGAAAAGGTTCCTTGTAATTACTCGATGAACACACAGAGGCAAAAGCCTCTGCAAGAGCATCAGCCATTTCCTGTATACTGGAAATGTCTTTCCCATTCTTTTTAAGGCAAGAAATGGAATGATCAGGATATATACTGCAAACTTTCCGAATGCTGGTCCACATATATTTGGAAGTCACAGAAGAATTTATACCTGATACGAATTTGATCCAATAAGTCCTTTGACTTTGCCGCTTAACTCGTCTTGCTATAGATTTGGCTTTTTGAAAAAGAATTAAATGAGTTGTTGTAGGACGCCGCCTAAAAACATTCCAGGCCTTTTTAAGAT
Source organism: Argiope argentata (assembly GCA_026289955.1). Classification (NCBI taxonomy): domain Eukaryota; kingdom Metazoa; phylum Arthropoda; class Arachnida; order Araneae; family Araneidae; genus Argiope; species Argiope argentata. The sequence goes on along the minus strand of JAOUZG010001504.1, from coordinate 14,271 downwards.
CTTTTTGTGCTTTTGTACAATCTGGGTTCCACCATGGTTTTTTATATTTGATTTTTCCTGACCCCGATTTTGGGATAGAAGCATCTGCAGCTTTTATAATAGTGTCAGTTATAGAATTTACAACGCTATTTAAATCCCCATTCTCAACCATATTCCGTGTTATCAGAGCCCTTGAAGTAAAGTCTATCCAGTCAGCTTTTTGAAAAACGTATCGTGGTAGACGTGAATGATTTACATCATTTCCAGTTAATTTATCTAAAAATATGGGAAAATGGTCACTATCGAGCAAGTCAGTTCCTACTCTGAAATTCAAGTACGGAGCTAAAGAGGGTGAACATATAGCGAGATCTAGCGAATGAAAGGTTTTGCTCCTGTGATGAAAATATGTTTCTTCTCCATTATTGAGCAGGCACAATGAACAGTTATTAATAAACTCTTCAATCAGCTTCCCACGAGGATTAACATCTTCGCTTCCCCAGAGAGGATTATGACCATTTAGATCACCAATTATGATGAAAGGAGATGGTAATTCCTCCACTAAGGCATTTAGATCTCTTAATTCAACCGGAGTACTGGGTGGCAAGTAGAGACAACATATTGTCGTCAAAGAAGGGTTCAAGACTCGAACAGCCACAGCTTGCAAATTTGTATGTAATGGAATGCCAGACGAGGGTGCATTATGGGATACCAGGAGGGCAACACCTCCAGTAGCTCGATCAGATTCATTATCCCTTCGTATAATGCTATAATGTCTTACTTTCATAGAGTCGGAAGGTTTCAAATAAGTTTCTTGCAGAGCTATACAAATCGGATGGGTTTCATTAATTAAGTCTTTAATCTGAGTTGTCTTAGTACGGAAACCACGGCAGTTCCAGGATACAAAATTGGCCATCAAGATTGGGTTTTGTCTGGAGGTTTTTTCTTTTTATCCCCACCTGATTGATTTTTAGAGGTTGTCGGATCTAGCTCCATATCGGAGAATTCAGAAGACGATGTATGAGTTTTTAAGAAATCCTTTGCTACAAGGTGTCGATTCATTAGAGCTTCCTTTTTTGTTCTTTACTTTGCATGTATTTGAATTGGTTTATGAGAAGATGAAGTGGAAATTTTTTCTTTACTACTACGATGGCGCTTGGTGATTTTATTTGTTGCAGGGCAATTGGATGACTGGGAAGAAACAGTGGAAACCCCTGGTGATTTTGTCATTTGTTTTAAAACTGTACTAGTCGGTGATAACTGAGTAATGCGAGAATCTGTTTGAGTACTACTGCATATTAGTGTTGTTTTAAGTGCACCAGAGTAAGCTATACCAACTTTTGGAGTTCTTTCATTGATTAATTTTCTCGCTTCTGCGAAGGATACGTTTTTCCGTATTTTCGTGGATATTACCTCTTTCTCAAGAGTCCATTTAGGGCAAGACTTTGAGAAAGCAGTATGAAGCCCAGAGCAATTGACACATTTCATGGTATCTGAATTACAGTTATTTACGTCATGTCCAGGTTCAGCACATTTCGCACACATAGTGGTTTTACTACGACATGCTTGCTGTGAATGTCCGTACCTTTGACATTTAAAACACCTGAGAGGGTTAGGTATGTAAGGCCGGATTCTACAAATTTGGTATCCCGCTTTGATGGATTTAGGTAGGACTGGTGTTTGGAAAGTTAAGACGATGTGCTTCGTTGGTATAAACTGACCGTCACGTCGGATGTTAATACGACGCGCGGCGCATACTTGCTGGTCGGAAAATTCTGTCACGAGATCTCCCTCAGGCAAGTCGATGAGATCTGGCTCAGAGATAACACCACGTGAAAAATTTAAAGTTTTATGCAAAGATGTTTGAATCGGAAAATCTCCCAATTTGGTAAGTTTGCTGATAAAAACAGCTTGTTTTTCTGAAGTCTGCAACAAAAGGTCGCCAGAGCGTAATTTTTTTATGTTTTGTACTTCACCAATTGTCGATTGTATTAATTTGTTTACAAGGAAAGGAGAAACTCTATGAAATGTGTTTTGAGTGCTAATAATCATGAAACGAGAGTTAGATGATGCTTCAGTGACGTGAGAAAAAAAACCCATATGACATTGAGAGTGATTCGGGTCCGGCGGCATCGCCCACCACGGAGCCCAACAAGGGATGGTAGTTGCCGGCTCTGGAAATTCTCCAACCTCGGTACTTGCCATAATGCTGACCAGAACCTATACGCTGGGAGTCACCCCCGGGGACAGTGACCACCCTTAACGCCAAGCCCAAGGAGTGACCCCTTCGCTTGATCCCCTTAAGTATACCAGACATGCGACTAGAATACCAGCCGATTGATGCATCGGGGACCTAAATGCACCACCCGTCTAAAGGGTCGCCACGCACGGCCAACACGTGGGGTTTTTAGCTGTCCATGAGAAGCAAGAAGCAAACAGAGCGGCCACAGCTTCTCATGGAGAGCTCCCTCGCTTGCCGTCGAGGGTTAGAAAATAAAGTAAACAGCAGAAGGCGTAGAGGAGAATAAATTGAAAGGGAGTATAGATCCCTGGGTACCTCGGGTTTGGGACACCCGTACTCACCTCAAGTAGGTGAGCCCCTGAGGGCGATTGCAAAATGGAATAAGTCAGGAGATCCATTCTTGAAGTTTGGAGAAATACTGACATTCTAAAAGAGTGAGTTGCTGCAGAAATTGAGAAGTACAAAAACAATATCTGAAAAGATCTCAAAATGACGGCACAATCAATTTTTTTTATTTGGTGTTAAAGTATGAGAAATATCGCTCGTTTTTTGCAAGGAAATTGCATTTCCAAAATAAGTCCGTATTTGATTAAGAAGTCCCCAAAAATCTTTATAAGCCTAGATTATTTCAACTTCTTTATATAACCACAGATAGAGTTCGTCGATTCAAAATACGAATTTTAATAAAAACCACAAGGAAAATTTAAATAAGGAGTAATAATACATGCATCACCATAGTTAAACATATTCTGACTTATTTACAGTAATTCTTGTTATATGTGCTCATTTCATGGTAGTTTAGTAAAATTGATTTTCTTACTATTATTTAATTGAATCTAGGTTGAAGCAAATTCATGGCTTCGTGCGTATTATTTAAATGTAGATTTTTTAAAAAAATATCAAAAGAGATGCCATTTAGTTTAATTTGTTGTTAGTTTCAAGGCTTATATTTCTGCAAGTTTGCCCAATAATATGACAAAGTTATTCGTTCTTTACTTACACTTATTTAAGTATCTTTCCGTTCATTATCAATTTATTGCTAGAATATAATAAAAAAATATCACGTAATTTGAAAACGTTCATTAATATGAACGAGGCGTAACAAGAGATTATTTTGCAATTCAAAATTTTGAAAAAAGGATATTTTATTGAAGTTGATCTTGCATGGATATACAGACTTTCGCTCCAATCATTGTCATAAAGCTTCTTTACTCCAAAGAAATTGAATTCAAAATTTAATATGGATCTGCAGTTTTATTCGTAGGATTATATTCCGATTTATTGATTTAAATCATTGCGTATGCTTACAAATGAAATGACAAACAGATGGACCGTCGACTCTGACAAATTTGGTTAAACTATTGAGAAGAATCTCATTTTAGAAGCTAAATATGTGCTAATTATCATTTAACCCATCACTTTTTGTGGTTATCGATTTGAATTGTCGCCCTGCTCGATTTCAATTCATTTCATTTGCCTGAATTGGAATTACAGAGAAACTAATATTTATACTTTCAGAATTGAATCAGCAATTAATCGTTTTATTAATTGGAAATTAACTAAAATTCAATTTGTTAGTTATCTTTATATTTACACTTTGTTGGGTGATCTTGGTGTAGACTTGGTAGCGTCAGGCTTTAATCCATATAGAATTGTCATGGAGTAAATCCTCTAATTTATTTAAACAATTATTAATGTACTATTAAGTATTAAGCATGTTATTAACTGAGTCACACAACATACACAATTTTATTTCAGCATTAAACAAAGCGTTTCAATAAAACCGACCGATTTACTGCAATGCCCAATATTAACAAGCATGAATTAATCATTTGGAATTGCAGAAAAAATAATTATGCTTCAGATTGATGAATAATTTTAAAATTCTGAATATCATTTTTAGAGTAAAATTAGCTTATTTACTCTTGAAATAGATATTCTACGAAATTGCATAAATACAAAAATTGACAAAAGTCGAGCTTCAAATGTTGTCGAGTTTATAAAAAATGGATGCGAATCTATCTTAAATTAAATAATACTTATTCCTCAAATACGGATATATTCTTGAAATTTTTATTCTAAATAGAATGCCATGAAACATGAGCGTTAAATGGTTTCCCTATTAAGCCTATTAATGATTAATTGCAATTAAATGTTGAAATTGGAGTAAAATTCATATATGAAATACTCTTAGAGAGCTTCAAGATTTTTGGTTTTCTACAAATCATTGAAATTATTTATAAATATACAAAAGATATTTAGTGAATAATTTCGGTAAAAGGTTTTACAGGGGTCTTTAGGTAAGGTCCATATCTGAAATGACAATCTAGCAGAAAAAATATGTACCTAAATATAAGAATTTAAATCACTAAACTACTCTTAAAACCAGGTGCATTAAGGTTTCAAAATTTTTGAATGAAATTCGAAAATTCGAAAACAGAATTTTGTTTCCAGAAAAAGATTTTCCCCATTCAAAACGCTATTAGGAGAAATTAAGATTTCAATATATAAACAAAGCTTCAAATATTTTTAAATATTGTTCACATAAGATTAATAATGCTTTCAATGAAATGGAAAAGCATTATAAAAAATTGAAACACAAAAAATGCTAAATTTCCAATATCTTATTGCGTGTGTTAAAGTGAATATACTTACAATACTCATACTAAGATTATTAATATGTTAACAAATTCCAAAATATGACATTTTCTTTAAAAGGTTATCTATAAAGTCAGTCTATATTGGATTTTGAAAATAGAGCTTAGATTGAATTTTATACAAAATAAAAAATTAATTCGTAATTAACATCAAGCGATTGGTAGTAAAGAGCCATCAAACATTGTCTGAAAAAGTGCAAAAATTCTTTCTGTTGTATAGTAGTTCTTTCTGACTAATTGAGCATTTAAGTATTAAAAATAGCCTGTAAAGAAGAAATTTTAAAAAGGTTTTTAGTTCAAAACACAATAGAAACTCAATTTATTACAATTAAATCCAAAAAGCCGAATTTTAAATATGGTAACTTATCAAAGCACGCAAAATAAAAGCTTTAAGGTAGTACATCACTGAAAAGTTAAGTGGTTAATTCGATTCTCAAATATACTAATTAAAAAATTTATAATAGCGCCCGTCTTCTGATAGCGGCTCAAAATTACGATTAGTATTGCTTTAAAATGGTTGCTTAATTTAACTAAACAAATTACCTTTCGCAATAAAGTACTATTTGTAAGCCAATACTACTATTTAAGTAACGTAGTGAATTGAGAACAAGCCCCGCGTTGCAATTCTTTCTACTAATATTGTATACGACAAAATGCGGTATCATGGGAGATGATTGAAGTCATAGAATTTGTCTATTTTCAAGAAAGGCCGCATTACTATTTTATTTTTTATAAAGTGAGAAAAATCTGATTAGATTATATTCACCGTTAACTTGAATTTACAGACCTTTTTTTTAATTAAAAACAATGCTAATTTTATATATATATATATATAACCAAAATATTAATCTTCAAATTTAAATTTAATATGATCAGGAAATTAACCAAGATAATTTTAATAAAAACAATTAGCACTGATAAAGAAATGGAGTCAAACAAAGATCAGACAAAAAATGAAAACATACTTTGAGTTTAAAATGAATCTAGAATTTGAAAATTTTATGAATTTTCAGAGCTAACGAGGGTTTAGAAATAATTTGGTATGTTGAAGACTTGGAGTGAGCAAAGCTTTTCCAACAATTCAGTAAACATTTACAGAAAAAGGTTTGGAAATCTAAGGTTAGATGCCGCGGCTTATTAAAAAGATTAGAAGCCACGTTAAAAAGAATAATGCAGTCTTTTATAGTGAGAGTCTATACCCACAATATCCAAGAGGGTCTTTAATAACCTCAATTGAAATCAATTATGGCTAACACACCCCATTATTTCAATGAATTCAATATACCGAGATAAATACAAGAAAATTCTATAAGCATGTAAAATCTGGTTGTTACTCGGTGTATTTAAACACTAAATGAAACTTTATTTCAGCTTAAATTCACGTTTAGATATCAATTTCAAGAGAATATTGAAATTACAGAATGAAAATGTAAGCTCTAAATATATACTATCTTAAAGATTCTTTTCCCATAAGGTTTTCATAAATTGAGACATGAAAGTGATTCGCCAGATTACTTTCTTTTCAATTGCTTGCCGTTTTATTTGCTAGTGTGACTTGGAAAACTTGGATATGCTGAGTATAAACGGGAAAAGTTATTTGATGAGATTATTCAAATAAATAAAAATCAAGTAAATGAAATTCTCTTTAAATGAAAAAACCTCATCACTAAAGAAAAACTTAATATCTGAAGGCGAAAGTCTATCAATGAAAACAATCATTTAAACTAGAGTAAAATACCAATGTTTATTTTTCTACCCGTGATTTCTATTCTTCGGGTTTCGGATGATAAAAAAACTACAGTTTTTACTTTAAGAATTATATTAGCGCAATTCGAATGAACCAAATATTCATTTAAGAAAAGGGATTAAAAGTCGAGATATTTACGTTTTATTAAAAATATCTTGGACTCTTCGAACAGACCTATTACTTTCGAGGATTAATCCATTGATTTGATAGATTTATAGCATAAAGTAATTATTTTATAAATTACTCAGTAATCGATGCATTATTATGTACCTTATTTTACAGAATAACACTGCATACTAATTGTTAATTGATAAATAAAAAGTAAAGTCAAGTATAAATTTTTCAATAAAATCAACCCATTAACTGCAACACATTACCCTACATTAAGCAAGAATCAATTATTAGACATTACCGGGGAAACTATTTACACTTTAGGTGATTGAATTGCATAACTAAAGCACTCAATCCGAGTTTCACTCTTTAAATTATTTATTAACTCTTAAAATCGAGTTTCATCGAAATCATTTCCGGTATGCAGATAATATACTTAAAAGCCACTTCCAAAGAGACCGGTTTTTTTAATTCATGAATGTAAAATATTTCTACAATATTAAATCTTTTGATCAGTCGAACTCAATTTTTTTATAACCACATGATATTTCCAAATAGAATGTCTTGATTTTTTTTCAAAAAAAAAACAAAAAAACCTTTTATTTTTATCCTATTTCTTAGTCGTGATTAAATATTGAAAGCAAATGAACGAGCGAACACGTACGGAACATTTATTATGAGCTAAAAGAATTTTCTACAAATGAATGTAGCATTTCCATAATAATGATACAAAAGAAATTTACAGAAGATTTCTACAAAATACGTTTTCAGATCCTTAAGTAAAGTGATATTCCAAGAGAAAAAGATGCATCTAAACCTCAGAAATAAAAATAACTAGAATAAACTTAAACATGGATTAAAATTTTCAAAGTTTCTGAATTAAATAATTCACACTTTCCAAAGCAGAATTGTTTCCAAATATTAAAGAACGGAATGAGTTCTCCATTCAAAGCAATACGATCTTATCAAGGGAAATGAATATATAAGCGCAGCCACAAAAATACCTTGAGTTTTGTTTATGTACATTTATTAGCAATTTAAATTAAATAGAAAACACATAAGAAACTGAAACCCAAAAGATATGTGAAGATCAAATTTCCTATGAGGTGATATCGGATATTAAAAGAAATAAATATGCAAGGATTACTCAGTCTAAAATTATTATTAGATTGACTAATTAAAAAAGCTAAGATTCTTAGAAGAAAAATAATTTCTGAAATTATTTCAATGTTGTTATTAATGATCGAACTTAGTCAAAGCAGATCTTTTAAGAATAATTAATAAAAGAGCATTTATGAATTGAAAATAGTCCACAACCGAGAAATTAAAGTAAATTTTTTAGTTAAAGACTCATGAAACACAGTTTATTATAACTGAATCGAAAAAGCTGAATTTTATAAATAGTAACTTATGAAAACATGGAACATAAAATCCAAGATTGCGACAAAACATTCATTAACATTTTTAAACGTTAATTGGATTCTAGTACATAATCATTCAAGTTTTATATTTATAATGTTACTGATTTCATAAATTTGATATGCATATTATCTATATTTTTAAATATACTACAAAAAGATTCTAAAATTTGTTCACTTACTTTTGAATGTATCTTTCTTTATATATAAAAAGGAACTCAATATGGTCAGAATTTTTTATATTTCATAATTAGATAGCTTTAAAATAATTTGCTCATAATTGGTTACCAAACCAATTACAAGCCAGAAACGTAAAACCGAAGACAGTGCACTTATATACTAGAATGTCACGTGATTCCAAAAGTTGCTTACTGGAAATATCAACAAATGGAAGCAAAAGTTACAGTTTGTGGATGGTCAAATGATAATAATAAATAAAACCCCTTTCACAATGTAGAAAGATGTTAAATGAAAATTTCCCATTTAAAATTTAAAATAATTCGTATGTTTGTGTGGCATTGAAGCTGCAGTAAAAGATGCAACTCCATCAAATCTAACAAGGTTCAAAGTTACTGATGCACATTCCACTCAGAGAAGTATGAATTGATTTTGACGGAACCAAATCTAAAATACAAAACAAGGAAAACTTATCGTAAATTTTAAGGCATAATATTTTTTAAAAAATTGTTATTCTTTACTTTTAAAATAGTTCTTTTAAATACAATAATCTGTTCGATTTTTTGTAAATAAAAGAAATTAGTCATAACAAATGTAACTAAACTTCTCATGGGGAATTGAAATCATATATGGATAACTGTTGCTTAATATCTAACATAAAAATGATTAAATTTCATCTTCGTTATTGAAGAATTACAAATGAGAATCCGTCCATGATCCTAATAAATCATGTACTCCTTGGTTATGCGTCTTCAGTTTCGGTTGGATTTAATTTCTGGTAAAAGGATGCGTAAATTCTGTTCCTGAATGGTTAACAGTATTCATGATTATAAGGTCGAAATAAAAATTTTCTTGTCTTCAAACTGGAGCGTCGATTCATTTCCATCCAATCTAGTATCTAATTATGTATACGTATTTTCCTTGTGAGTCGAAATTTTAAAGTAAATATAATAATTGTAAATGCTCATAAATAAAAAAAAAATTAATTGAGACAGAATCCATTTTTAACACATTTTCTTTTTTTGGTTCATTTATTTATAACTATGCCTGAGGCTGAGATATGAGATATTTTGTATGTTGATACTTATCAATATTTAAAAGAACTCATTTCAGAAAGGATTCATTATTGGAAACAAATCCTGCACACAAACAGAAAATGTAACTCACGAATTAAATTCATTCACCCATTTAAAATAAAATAGTTCAATGATTTTAAAAATTTGTATATACACAATTTATCATGATAAAAAGTTGAAATTATTTTGCATTAAATCAGGCAATAAATAATTTATAGCAAAATTTCCAGGTGGTGGCGTGATTCTCATTGTCGAATAAAATTGTAAACTCGGTCTTAAAACACTCTGGTAGTGCTTTAAAAACTTAATGTAATTAATTTAAGGTACAGAAAGATTAAAATATCTTCCCTCTGACTTTTATATTCTATGAATTCTTTTAGAGATTTCCTTTATTTTCTCTGGAATAGTAGCCACCTTTGGCACTCTGTTCGTTTAAAATTTTGCTCGTGTTTTGTAAAAATTAAATCTCTTTTATATAAAATGATAGAAAATAATGATAAGCAACAAACTGGTGAAACATTGTTGCTTCTTTCAGTAAATTATTTTTTTGCAGCTTTTTTGATAGGCATTAAAACTTGGTCATTTCAACAAGAAATTGATTTCTTTTTCAATGTCAAAAGAATTCAATGTCTAAATAAACTCATCTGTCTTGAAACGCGTTTTCATTTGTATTTTTATCTTGCATACTGTAATTAAAAAATAAAAGGATTTTTTTAATAAATATTAACAATCTGTAAGATGCTATTGAATGATATTTGACTAATTTCAAGCGAAATGTTAGTAGTTCAGAATGTGGTTTGTTTACTTTTTGTTAGTTGTTACAAATGAGATTAATATCAAAATTTTAAATTGATTTTTGACATTTCACATATTTTAGCATTGGAAGAAATCAAATAAAAATGAAGTATATCGCCTGAAACGAAGTAATATTTGATTGCAATATATTCAAATGAAACATAAGAAATTTTTCATTTATTTCATGGTAATGCTTTTAACTAGTTCATGGCCGTAAATTGTGTGGATACTTTTGTTTTGTGAAAAATAAAGCTCATAATTCATCTACGATTATTGAGGAAGAAACCGGCAATTAAATTTAGGAAAATAGAAAATTATTTAATAAGAATATGAAAATTAAATCTTGGGATTCTTATATAAGATGGAGAACTGCTATTTATTCTATCTAGATATTATCTATAATACACTGCTGAAAGGATATTGAGGTTAGGAGCTGATCCTACTCCAGGAGTATTGTTTGAATGATTGATACATTATAGACAGACATTGTAAGTGATATGAGATAAATATATCATTTGTTGGCAGAAAAAAAAGGATTTTATCGAGCATTTGTATGCAAAAGAGGAAAAATAAAAAATTTGTGCACATGTAGCTGCAGAACAATTATCAGTCCTTACTATATATTATACAGTAAGGATTAATAATGGTTCCAAATGCTTTTGCATATATTAACGTATTGGAATAATATTTCTCATTCATTTTACAGCCTATAAGAAAGAAAAGTGAATAAGTAATATGAAAAAAATCAATTCCTACTTAGGTTATTAAGAGAAATTTTATTTTAGCTGCTTTTTATTAAATATTTACGATTGTTGTTGTTGTTCCGCTCTACAGAGGAAGGAGGGGTGCAGTAACTCTTGAGGGAATGGACAACTGAACACTACATGGCAGAAGTCTGTATTCTAGCTTTCAAACGTTACAAACTCTTTTTACTAGGTGGACTTCATTCACGGATCGCAATTTAGATCTGAAAAAGGGAACGATCACCTCTGACGCAGTACCCATAGTGGTACTACTCTCCACATCCAGAGCTTCGTAACCATGGCAGATTTAACGTTCGCCACACAAGGAGAATTTTCGGCTGGTGGGTTCGAACTCACAGCCCAAATGATACGAAACCAATGCCCTACCAACTAGGCTATCACGGCCTAACATTTACTATTATAACAAATAATTGATAAACCAGTTATGCTAGCAATGAGTGTTCACAATCAATAGATGAATCGAAGCCAATATTGGTAACGCAAAATGCGTGAATGCTCTACACCAGTTGGAGAAACGCAATACAGATTGAAAATTTCTAATTTCCTTTATTCTGTATTATTTAAATTTGAAAATACTTCAAAATGAATCAGAAAAATTGATTAATTAACAATGTTTAATTTTAAATGTATCAAAAATAACGAAAATAAGCAGAGTCGTTTTAAATAACCGGCTGAAAAAGGTTAGGCCTAGCATCATTAGCGTGGGGAAAAACAAACTGAATTTGTTACTTTTACTTGGCCCCCGGGAAATGTAGATTTCTGACAAGAAAGTTGACTTTTACTTAATTAATAAAAATTCATGAATTCATATTTGGAAAAACAAATTTAACAAAAATTACTTGAACTTGATTAAATGAATAAAAAGTATTGTAACGATTGAAAATTTGATCATTATATATATATATATA
>JAOUZG010001484.1:106319-126767 GCA_026289955.1 Argiope argentata | reverse complement strand
CTGAGAGAAGGACAATGATGCCGTGAAAAAGTATCTGAACTTATACAATTTACGAAATGATTTATTCTGCACAGCGTTTTGATTTCAAGATACAGATAACAGCCCAAAAAAACTCAAATTTTGCAATAAACTAGTTAATAGAAACAACAAAAAATATTTTTGGAATACAGAGCTGTAAAAAAAACATTACATATATTTAAATCTTATACTATAATACGAGGAATGGTTGCCAAGTCGAAAATCTCCCCACATTTCCGACATTTCAACATTCATCAGAAAAAAATAAGGATAACTTTGATATTTTTACTAAATACGGCATGTATTGTTTTGATAAATCACAATTGAAAATTTAAATATTCGAGTTAGCTTCGATACTTTTTTTCTCCGAGCGGAGCTCGGTCACCAGCTGGTACATAAAAATTTAAGTAATACATAATTTAAGTTAAAACTTTTAAAAGAATAGTTCCTATCTGTAAACAAATAAATTCTTCAGTAATTAACCTAAAGAAGATAATTTAGTTTTCTTCAGTAATTTATTATTTTTGTTTCGTTAAATAAGTGAAACTGCGTATTTATATCAAAATTGGAACACTATTGTTTCACAGTACAATTTCCTCAAAAGGCAATTGTATAAATATTAGTAAATTAAAAAAAATGTTTTTGTTGTTGTTGCCATTTTCTATTTGATGGATGTACCGGGTGGTTCAAATGTTTGGAATGACTTTAAAAATATAATTATTCAAAAACGAATAAAAAAAAGATACGGTTTACGGTAAAAATAAAAAAGATACCAAATAAATAGTGAAGAAATCAGATTTTATATGACGCAACCAAAAATTGTTCGGTTTTTCACTAACAGATGGCACTGTAGGGTCACTGATAATGGATTACGCAAGCAGAACAAGTAGTATAAAAAGAGCAGATTCATCAGCAAGTAGAAATTTTGATTTCATCATCATCATCACATTATATGTTACCTAAAACTTTAGGAGTTTTTTCTTAAATTTAGATATGAAGTCCAACGGTAGCATACCCTCACATTTCACAACCGTAAACAACCAATCAACGAGAGTCCTGACCTTCGCCACCTCACTCACCCTCAACATCAGCCAATACTACATATATCGGTTTTGAACTCAAAATCAATGAGTTTTATTCATACGCATAACCCCGATGCCAATTTAATACAAGAAGTATTTATTATAGCTATAGAACTAATCATGACCCAGCTTATGCCAGCGGTGGAACAGCTATCACCATTAAATCCTCCTTTGCTACATTAAACTATATCGAAACCACAGTTGTAGTAATATTACCAAAAACTCAGACCCCCATTTCACTAACTTCATTTTACATATATCCGTCGTCGAACGAATTACTGTTCATCTTCAACTTAGAAAACTTATTGCAGTGCAGCTCAAACCAAATCATATGGGGCGATTTCAACGCACACAACACAAAATTGAACTGCAACACAGTAACTAGAAGCGGCAATACCTTAAGAAATGTTGCTGACCAGATCGGTATTGATATTTTAGCCCCCAATGAGCGCACAAGATCTGGTCACAACTGGACATCCACTATTGATTGCAATAGTCAAAGATTTCCCATATCCGAACAAAATCAAATCCGTTCCAGAACTTAGTTCCGATCATAATCCAGTTAAACTGGATTTTTTAAAGTACCAATTCCCTGGAAATAGTTATCTTACAACAAATTGGATTTTTTTTAAGAAATGAACTTGACAAAGTAAACATTAACTTCATTAATATAAATTCCTCAAATAAAATCAACCAACTTGCTGAGGATATTGAGAATGTATATAAATTAGCCAAAATTAAAAACTCCACTCCCAGAAAACCTAATAAAAATATATCTACTCAGAGCCTAAAATCTAATTGCTGATAGAAAAAGAACAAGGAAATCATATTAAAAAAACTAGAGACCCTAGCATCAAAACCGTCCTTAATAAACTAAATAAATATATTCAAAAACTGGATTTTATGCTTCAAAGAATATTCTTACAAAGAAATAAATAAGCATTAGCACAGAAGATGATAATTTAGAGAAGTTTTATGTCCCTTTAAAAAGAAAACAATCACATTTCCACCAATCTTAGGGCCTGCCCGTATTGCACAAACTGATAAGAAATTGCAAACTGCCTGGCTGACAGCCTGGAGACAAAATTCACACTAAACAACATTAGTAATATTGAAATTGAAAACACTCTAAGGGAATCAATCCACAAATTTAACATCACACCAATACCAATATGTAGCAATAAGTACCTACCCACCACAACTGATACTATCGAACAAATTAAGAAGCTTAAAAATGGAAAAAATATTGGAATAGATAATATTAATAAATTAATGGTCAAAAACATCCCTAACAACATTATCATAATTAATACCTTAGAAATAATAATTAATCAAAATAAGATCACCACATATAAACTCACATTTAAAAAAATTTCTTCAATTCTCAAATTAAAACATTAAATAATGAGCGTAATATTGGCAGTAAAAGGTTTCAACAAACTAGGGACTCGGCCTTTAAGAAAATCACTAATAGATAATAATAAGGAAATAGCTAAATTAGTCATAAAATAGAACAAAACAGTTTCATATGCAAACTAGTAAATGCAAACACGGAAGTTTAAAACAATCTTGGAACTCATCAGGCCCTTTAAAAAGAAGTTTTAAAATGTTCCCAACTCTTAGAAGTACTAATAAACTCGTACTTGCTGACGAGAAGAAAGCAGAGTTTCTTGCAAATAGCCTAGAAAATCAATTTCAAAACAACGAGATTAATTAATCCATCAGTGAAAACATTGTGAAAGAAGCTGTAGCATAATTCAAATTAAATAACATAATTAAAGAAATTAAATAACCCCCTAGCCATCGAAATGTTTTTTAAAAAAATTAAAACTTAATAAATCCTCAGGAAATGACGGAATTTAAAAAAAAAGGCTTAAAATTCTCCCTGACAAAATTGTTGAACTCCCCATTTTAATCTATAAAATTCTAAAAATTGAATACTTCAAAAAAAGGAAAACAGCAACTATAGTTCCCATACACAAACCCAGAAAAGACCCAACCAACCCAATTGGCTACAGACCCATATCTCTTGTCCCTTCCATAAGCAAGTTAATGGAACTCATAATTCATAAAAGGCGAAATAGACACCTAGAAGGAAATAAAGTTCTAAGCCCAGAACAATTTGTTTTCGGGAAGAATTTATCAATTACCCACCAACTTTATAGAGTAACAGACTTAGTCGACTGAGCCTTCCAAAATAAACAAAAAACCGCAGATATTCAGAAAGACTTCGACAGAGTCTGGCAAAGGGTTTAATTTATAAGGTAATTAACTACCACACTCTCAACTATTTAACAAATTATTATATTTTTAAATAATTGCAAATTTAAAGTTACAATTTTTAAAAAAAATGAATTTTGTTCATGAAAAATATTCCTGCAGAGGTCACACAAGATTCCAAAACAGGACCAATTTTGTTTCCATCTTCATAAACGACATCCTTAAACAATTCAATATGGTGTTATACATATTTGCTGATGACACATCTATACTAGCTAAAAATAAAACCCCCAAATACATAAAAATCACACTAAATAGGTATCTTAAAAACCCTGAAGGCTGGTTTTAAAAATGGAAAATAGCCATTAAGGTTAAAAAAACAGAAGCAATAATATTTCATAAATCACGTGTTAATAAAGACTACTTCAAACTTAAACTTAATGACAAAATTATAGCTTGGTCTCAGAATTGCAAATATCTCGGCATAAACTTAGATAGACAACTGACATGAAAACGTCATTTTATATACATTAAAAATAAGTTCCGAAATCTCACTAGAAAAGCTCCCCCACCCCCTAATGTAAAGGAACTTCAAAGAGCAGGGAAAACAAATTAGTTATTTATACAGCCTCTTTGTGTCTAGCACTCGCATTGCATGCCCAGGGTGAGGGGGCTGTCAAAAGTAATCTTCAACTAATCGAACTAGAACAAAATCAAATAATTAAAAACATGCACAAAGCAAAAAAATTATTTTCTAATTCCGAAATCTACTTAGCAATAAACTATCCCTCAATGAAAAAAATCATTAAAAAGTAGCCACTAACTTATATCATAATCTTGAAAGCAATGAACAAATCCAAAATATGATCCCCATGCTGATATTAAAAAGCCCGAAAGCATCCTACTCTAACACTATAATTCATTCACTAACCTATCTAACCCCTTTCCGTATTAAAAAAACACTCATGGTGCAATCTAGCATTATTAATATTAAGCTGAAACTTTTCCCTCACTCAAGGAAAACTCAAAGTCCCTGTTAACTTTTAGCAGCATACCCACTCCACCTATAAAAGAAAACAGTGTCATTCCAATTGATTGCACTTTACCTCTCAGTCAAACACAACATTAGCTTCATTAAAATAACTGTAAGTTAGATTGAAAAATCCATCCATTTTTCCCTAGGTCATGGCAATACAACAAAAATCATAGCCCTAACAATCACATCATTAAGGGAATAGTTCTTCTGGGGACGGGTGGCCCGATAAACGCACTATCGAAGTTGAAGCCAGTCAAAATTGAAGGCATCGAAATGTTATCCTTAGTGGAGAAAGCCGTCTTAGTTTAACTCTTTCACAAACATGAAGAAAGTTCCAGTCTGCCAGTGAGTATACGAAATGATAAAGTACCAATGACCGGCTTTGCATTAATCAAAACGATTCAGAAATTTGAAGCAACAGGTTCTTTGGCTTCAGGTCCGACAATTGAACGATCTCTGCTATTGTTTACCCAATAGTCGTACAGAGTGTGCAATGGATGCCACCCGTTTCTACACACGGGGAATGCATCACTCCAGAAGTTTCGAGGAAGACAGGCCTTTCTTACGTATCTATGTGGAGAGTGCTGCGTATAACGCCGAAACGATATCCGTAGAAGTTGCAGCACAACCAAGAACAGAAACCTGACGATTTCAGCAAGCGACGAGATTTTGCGAATTGGGTATTCATTAAAATAGAAAATCAGCACAACTGGCTTTATACTATGCTTTGGACGGACGATGCACATTTCATACTGTCTGGCTGTGTCAACATTTATTATCGTCGTGTGTGGAGCAGAGAAAATCCACATTCATTTGTTGAAGAACCCCTGCATAAACCAAAAGTCCCCGTCTGGTGTGGTTTTAAAGCTGATTTTTTTAAATCGGCCAATTTATTCGGACAGCGCATTGAATAATTGATTTGATATTTCAGTAATCAAATTATCAAAAATTTCTAATATCATAGTCTCCTTGCGTAATCCAATATTAGTGACATTACAGCGCACCAGGTTCCCTTTACCATTTATTTGGTGTAAACCGCATATTCTTACCTTTAGCCGTTAGATTAGCGCTCTCTCTCTCTTTATATATATATACTTTGTTCAAATTTTCAATCGTTAATAAAATACTTCTTATTCATTCAATCAAGTTCAAGTACATTTTTAAAAACTTTTAGTGGCTGACATTTCATGTAATTACAGATTTCAAATATTAATTCCTTATTTTTTATTAATTAATTAAAAACTTACTTTCTCATCAAAATTCATTTCCCAAGCGCTAAATAAGCAGCGAATTCAGTTTGTGTTATCCGCACACTATTTATGTTAGGCTTAAAATGGTTTCGGCCGATTTTTTAAAAAATGATTCTGTATATTTTCATAATGCTTGATGCATTTACAGTTAATTATAGTTATTTAATATATTTCTCCGATTTATTTTGAAGTACTTTCGAATTAAAATAATACATAATAAAGAAAATTTGAAATTTCTAATATGTATGGCGTTCCTTAGCTGGTATAGAAAACTCACGCATTTTGCCTTGTCACAGTTGACTTTGAATCCTCAATGAATGTTGAAAATTCAACGATAGTATATTTTTTTTATCAATTATTTATAATATCTGTAATTGTCTGACCAGACTAGTCTGGTTAGTATAGCTTTGGATTCTCATTCCTTGGGCTACAAGTTCGAGCACCATATATAGAAAGGCGAATGGAAGTTGCCAGGAAATTCGATTTATATTTTGCCTTTTAATATTATGATTCTGTCATATTTATATACTTATTTATATTAATTGTTATTATTTAATAAAAAGTAACTAAAATAAAAATTTTCTTTGTTAACATTAGTAGGAATTGATTTTAAAAAATTATTTTTTATATTACTTGTTAAATTATTAATTTTAAAAGTTGTTCCAGATATTTGGATCACCGAGTATATTGAATCCCAAATTTAACTCATCTTACTTGACAATACGTCCTGTGAACGTGAATTGACACAATATTTCATTGTACACTCTATAACAAAAAAAATCGACGCACCAAGAAGAAGTGGTCCGATTGAAACGAAAATTTGTATACATGAAGACAATATACATAATAATAAATGATTAAAACATCAAAACAATTAAATAATTTATTTCAGAGTTACAGTAACTAATTCAATAAAGTGTTGACCCACCTCTAGCCTGGATACAAGCTGCCACACGGCGCGGAATAGACCGATAAAAGCTTCCGGAGGGTCTACCATATATCCTGCGAAATTCGCTCCAATTGTCGAACGAAGCATCAACATTCCGAAGGAAATGCAATCGTCTTCCATCATATCCCAGGCATGCTGGACGAGAGAGAGATCCGGCAGATCAAGGAAATGTTTGACAAGCTTGCAGACAGTCCACAGCAACACGTGCCGTATGTAGTTTGTCATTGTCTTGCTGAAAAACCAGACGAGGGTACTGCAAAAGGAACGGTAGCAAAACAGGTCTTAGGATGTCGTTGACGTACCGCTGTGTAGTAACTGTACCTCTAATGACGACCGAAAGGGTACGGCTATCAGAGGAAATGGCACCCCAGACCATAATGCCTTCTTGAGGGCCGGTGTGGAGTGCAATATTGAAAGCTGGATCCCCTCTCTGTCCTGGGGGTCTCCAAACACGTCTTCGATGATCGTCAGGACACAGTTGGAAGAGAGATTCGTCGCTAAAGTAACGGCGTAAGAGTATATTTCGCAGTCTCAACCGTCTGTGAATGGTCATGGTGGACACTGGTGTTTGGGTTGGACGTCTGATAGAGATGAATAAGGCGCTGTGGCAGCTGATAGAACAATCACTCTGTCTTCACGATCTGTTGTGGCCCTAACTCGACTGCTACCCTCCTGACGCTGATATCTGCCCTTTTCCACCCATCCTTGCTAGCATCTTCGAATCACCGCATCTCTTCGACTTAAATGAGGAGCTATTATCCGATTTGTCCAACCGGCCTCTTTCAATCTTATGATACGACCTCTGTCAAAATCTGACAGTTGCTCGTAATGAGCACGAGCCCTGCGGCGAGTCCTTTTTTAAATTGTTGAAACGTTTCAAACCGAAAGTTTTAACAATCGTTGAAGAACTGCTCCTTATATACATCTTCTGGATGCGCAGCTCCGAATCTCTGGATATCAAATTATTTATTCATTCGACACCAAAAACTTAATCATTTGCATATCTGGTCAAAACACCCTTATATACGAAATTTCAAAGCAATCGGATGATTGCTTCTTGGCGCGTCTATTTTTTTGTTATAGAGTCTATTTATATGTTATAAAATTATCAAATTTCTTTCTAAAGCATTATTGTAAAAATGAATCTCAAATCAAAGTAAAAAAATCTGTCAAATTTTACTCTAAATTTTTTTCACGTTTCTCTCTACTTTCAAAGGATTACCCAAGAATAATCTTGTTTATAAAGGATAAAAATAGCAATTAGTTGAAATGACTAAATAGTACATATTAGTGTCTGTTTTTTTTCTTGGAAATCAAATGTTACTCGTAGCAGTTAATAAATATTATTTAAGATTTCTACATATGTAAATAAGTGTTTATTTGATTTTTCTCTTAACTTATATTTTATTTTCATCTTTCGTTTCAGTTTTCCTTGCATCAGAGAATTCTGAATTTAGTAGAAAAATTAGCAAATTTTATTTTTATTTTTATTTTTTTAGAAAGCAAGATGACAATAAACTTCTGGAATTGGTTTCACAATATAAATCTTATTGGCCCAACTGGTATTGTTTAAGCAAATGTATATCCGAAAATATCCTTCAATATATGGCGCCAGATCTATCAGTTGCCATCATTCGTCCATCTATGGTTGGAAGTACATGGAAAAACCCGATGCCAGTAACTATTTTTTCAGAAATCCACATTATTGAAATTAATTTTTAATGTATTTTGATTCAACGTCTCTAACTTTAAAATGAAAACATTTGTGTCTATATCGATAGTTTTTAGAACTGTAATGTGGTTCCCCTTTTACATTAATTTCGTTAAAAAGAGATATTTATATGGATTATTAAAAAACGCTGAATAGATATCAAGTCAGTAACTACTGATTTCGATTACAGTAAGAAAGGGTCTGAGAAATATAAAAGTTATAATTCCGCGACGAATAAAACTAATATCAAAAATTCTTTCAGATAAGTCAATTCAACTTCATATTTTATGGAGAAATAATTTTAGCATTCTTGCGAGTTGACATTAAATCTGCAATGTTGTTATTTAATGAGGAATTAATTATTTTCCCATTCAAACTTAATCCCTAAATGAACTGCTTTATATAAACTTCAGATGTGCTTTTGTTACATGTTCTTTGGGCTTTTTTGTGAAATAATGTGCAACGCTTTAGACTCGTTTCGCTTATGAACAGAAAGGCGGTTTCGGTAGCATTGAAGTCAGACTTTGGGTATGAAGAGTTGACGAGATCTCTAACGATTATGACTTAAAAGGTTGATCTAATTTCTTAATTAGTCATAGATTCTAGATAGAATAAAATACATGGAGACAAGAGAACAAGGCATAATGCAAGAAAAGATACATTCCGAACAGGAAGGAATAAAAATTGTGAACAAGAAAATTCCTGCTCAACATTTTTCAAAACAATAAAAGAATTACACAGAGAACATAATCAATTAAGAGCAATAAAAGTGAATAACTTATCCTGAAATGGAAAAGAAATAAAGAAACTAAATCATTTTAATTAAAATAAGCATTAAAATATTCAAAGTAAGAAAAGATCAACGTGTAAAGTCTAAAACTTAAAAAAATAATTGACGAGGTTCAAAGGATCGCAGTTAGTGATATAGGAAGGTGAAATCAAACAGTTCAGAACTCCTATATTCCAAACTGATTTTCGACAGACAAACAATATTAACTGTTATAAAGATTTAGCTCAACAATAGCAGTCTTACAACCGATAAACGGAATTGAAAAAGCTGTTCAATTTATAGAGTCTTTCCGAGGATAAATGGCGAATATTTCACAAACAATATCACCTAATAAATTGATGGAAGTAACAATTATCGAGAATGTTTCAGAGTCTAGATTTACAAAATGTTATCATTTCTATGTTTACCGAATTGAGTAGAACACAAGAATACAAAAAATCAAAAGATTGTCTTTCAAATTTATAGATTAACATGCAACGACAATTGAGTCTAGACTAAGCCAAGTGAGTTGTGGAAGTAAGGAAAAGTCTGGCAGCTTAACCCTACAGCTGCGTATCCCGCGATCTCCACTGGTTAGCAATCAGTCCATTTTCTATTGCACCCCTCGTTTTCCGCAGTTTGGAGTGTTTATTTTTTACGATTACAGATTTTTATTGCATTATATCATTATCATGCAACTTATAGTATCAGTTCATTTTCTTTGAAAAAATATGAAGTTTCGTATATTTTTCAAAAATTGTTTCAAAAATTCTTTTTTTTTAATTTTCAAAAGTTGCTTCTAAATAGCGATTTTAAAGAATTATGCAGTCAGAGAGTTAGTACTTTGTCGGCGTTATCAGAAATGAAACTTACACAATTGAACAAAATCGATAGGCACAAAAGATTTTGAAATCTTTTTAGGAATTAAGGATTTATAATTTTTTAAAAACTGGCTAGAAGATATGTTCTTAAACAAGATTAAGAGACATAAAAGATGATTCAATTAAAAAATATCCGATCAATTCGAAATTTTATATAAAATGTTGCACAAAACTTTTGCCAAACCTAATTCTACTCACCCACATCCAAACACCCAAACGCTTACCACGCAGAGTCAAAGTGCCAATGCTTCCTAAGAAATAAACGAAAGATCACAGGTCATCTATCGAGTTAGTTAAAATGAATTAGAAAGCCTATTTTTAGTTTTGAAAGAAGGAATAATTTAGAAAGAAAGAAAAACGCTTTCTTATTAAAGCTTCTAAGTAGTAGAGGTTTTTAGGAAAATCATTAATTCATTTGAAAATTCATTCGCAGTTTTGGAAAATCATAAGTAATTATGCTTTTAATGAGATTATTTGATGTTTCAATATAAGAAATTTTGTGATTACAATTTTTTAATTCTGTTAAACTGTAAAAAATTAAATTCATGAAAATTTTAGTTTTAATTAGGATAGTATTTACTAAGTGTAATTAGTTTAAAGTTAAATTCGTCCCTTTTATTGTAAATACTTACCATTAGAAATTTCAATCTTTAAACCTAGATAGATAGCTTTAAGTTGATTTTCATTTGTTTCAGTTAAAACTAAATCTTTTCGATAACAATGCAAAGCAATATTTGTGATATCTAATTTTAACAAATTTAAGTCCTCGTAATATCCCCAACCGTTAATTAAATTGTATTTAATTACTTTTTATCTAATAATAATATTGGAAAATATCGGCTAAAGCACTTGTAAAGCTATTCCCATTAAACACCTTACTTGTTTATTAAAATTAATTCCATTAAAAATATAATTTTTGGCAATATTAAATTTACATAATTCTAGCCAGTAACTTTTTGTAATATCTCCATTTAAATATTAGTCATATATAAATGTACTGACATCTATTACTTTTTCCTGAGGTAGATTAATGTACAAAATTTTAAAATAATAACTATTCAGTATATTAATGTTATTATTTTTTAGAAAATCCAAAACTTCTTTGTTACTATTAATTATAAAGTTATCTTCTTTATCATTAATTTTATTCAGGATGATTTTCAAGTATTTAAAGAAATGTTTTCCCGAATAGTAATTATGACTGTCAGTGCTACAAGTCATCAAATTTAAATTTTAATGTTTTTTTATGAAAACGTGATAGCGACTGCAAATGTTTATTATTCCCACCAGCTTTGCATAAGGCTTCCTCTTCTTCGTAACTATTCAAGTCTCGATATTTTTTCCCCTATAATTGACAGGTTTTCTTTTTTCTACATTTTAATACTCATAATTCTTGCTCTGGATTATTCAGTTTTAGGCTTTTATTGTGTTAAATTTAATGTTTTTACGGAAAAGGTGCCATCTGGTGAGCATTTTGGAACTGAAATTATTTTTTACGAAATTCTGTGAGCGCATCTTGTGTATAGCCTACATATGAAACTTCGCTTTCCATTCATCCATTTGCCTTGTAGGCTGCTCATAGGGGAAGTGGAATTATAATCACCATGTATATTCAACTATATATCGATAGCAATTTTTCAAATGTTCCGAATTCATCATGCTTTAATGTGATGTGTAATCACAAGTGAGTGTACAATTGCAGTGTGAATAATAATTCAATGGAACTTTAAAACAATATTTCGAACAAATATGCTTAGTAAATAAATAAGTTTTTGATCAATAACTTAAATTTAAATGCAATTTTAATCTAAGTTCATATAGAGCCATTAAAGGACAAACAACTAGGGAAAAGTGCCTCTTCCTCTTTTCTTGAACGAGTACTTAATCTTCTTATCTTTCGTTCCTACCTAACGCCAACACCATCACAATGCCCTACTCCTAAAGAAATCTTTGGATCCTTAGATCCTGTGACCTTCTTAAAAACATTCATTGTGTTGACTAACCTCCAATTCATCAGAATTTCGAAACATGCAGAAGAAAAGAAACTCTTTAAAACGCATTTGAAACCTTCTTTGAGTCGTATACTCCTTAATCCTATATCTACTGATGGTACTTATAAGTATCATTTATATCTGGATTACATATTCGTAATATGACTAGTTTTGCCAATGGTATTATAAAAAAACAAGGAGAATCTACCTCAAATAGCAAGAAGTTATATCAACTAAAAATAGGAATGCGCAATGTTTAATTAATAATAAAATTAATTAATATATTTCTATTAACCACTTGACATACGAATTTATTTAACTTTCTAAATAGATAACTCATCCTACTTTGGTAATTTACTGTTAATTTGATTTTTTAAATAATATACGGAACACTTGGGATACCTAATCGTTATATATATATATATATATATATATATAATATATATATATATATATATATATATAAATACTTAATTCTGTGGCTTAATTACAGAATTGAAAATAAAAATTTAGTAAATCGATGCGTTTGTCAGACACATCATTGTATGCGAAGTGGTTAATTAAAATTTTTCTCTTTGGTTCTCTGAGATTATTCTGCAAGGAAACTTAACTACTGGTGCAAAAACGAAGTTGGAAAATGGATGACAACATAATTAAGTAGATAAAGGGCTAAGTAATTATCTCTACAAACCGAATGTCTTCGTTTCTGGCTTTACATTAAAAGGGCTGAAGAACTCTTTTCAAGATATCTTGAAGCTACGTTGAAATACGTGTAGAACCCTTAGAAGGTTAAATAGACGAGTCTATCCTAATACCTCGAAGGATATTGTGAAATAAAACTTTAGCAAAATTTCAACCTTAATAGTTGAGCCAACTTCTATAAAATAATTAGGAAATTCCAATCTCTACCAGTAATCTAATTTCATCCATGTTTATTTTATATGATCTTCGTATCACCTAGATAAGTGATCAATGGTCACTTATCCCCAATCTCGTTTTCAAAAGGAATCTCAATAAAATTTCTCCACCATACATTCTCTGTAGGAAAGAAAGATTACGACGTTTCTCCGCCCATTATACAATCTATTTCAGTAATTTCTCAGCTTTTGAAAGTGACAAAGTTTAGATACGGTTCTCTATTACAATTTTTCTACTTTCTTCAGGGTTGATTATAATTGAATTCCTAAGTTCAAAATGCTATATAAAGAATCATTAGTCAGAAACTCTTCAGCTTTGAATGAAATGAGTTCAAAAAAGAAGGTAATAATATGGTTCAAAAAAGTTTCAAGTGTATCAATAAATATTACTATTAGCGCCATAAAGAAAGTGAATTCGACAACATTTGACATTTTGAATCAAAATACGATGGCCTTAATATGAGATGCGCATTAAGCCATCTGTACTGTCCAATGAGGCCGATTTTTTCTATTTCTTGGCTGCAAAAAATGACAAAAAAAGACTTACAACACTTGTAGCAAAGCTAATGGAAAGCTCATCCACTACGGAAGCACAAACACAGAAGAAAATCCTTATTTTTAAAATTATGTTTAAGCAAAAAACTACAAAAAAGGCAATAAAGAAATCGTTTGCTAAATATTGCTAGACTTTCTAAATATTGCTAGGTCAATTGGGCGAAATATTGATGCCTTCAATTACTAAATTAGCAATCGAGTCACTGAACAAAATTTCAAGATTACACTACAGCCAGAAGTCACAAGAAATATGGTCAGCTGATTTTGAAGCCTAATCTGTTGTGAAACGACAATTTTATCGTTTCCGAAATACCTCTTAAACAGTTGAATCCTTTTCTTAACGATGTACGTAGGACCTCAACCTTGCATGAAAAGGATTCTTTTCAGACATGGTCACTGTAGAAGTGTAGAAATGATCCTACTTTGCAAAAAGACTCTCATAACGTTTAACTTTGACGGAACACGTAAGTTAACCTACAGGATCCATTTTCTCGAAAATATAGCTCTACAATAAATGATGCTTACACCACACAGTTATCTTTGCAGCAGGATGAAGCATTGCTGGTGTATTTGCGACTGGAATTTCCGTTGACCATGTTCTATAATTTTGTTAGTTGGTTTATTCATTACTCGGTATTTTTTTAATAATTTTTTAACTATATTATTCTAGCCGTATTTGGAGAGCACCTGATTCACCGTGAATAATGTTCCTTAAAATTTTCAATTAAAAATTTATGAAAAACGTAGTTCCTTAATAAATTTTTCAGTAAAATATTTGCCAATTTTAAATTTGATAGTCCTATAACTCATACTCTTTTAGAATACTTAAGCTGTTTTGCTGATTGTTCCATGATTCTGATAGTTTCCATGAATTTTGAGATTCAATTAATGTGGAAAGTGACTAAATTTTAGTTCATACAGGAACTTTTTTTGTTGCAACCAAGCACTTCGTTTTAAAAGTCTAAGCGCAGAAAGTAGAATAAAAAAAGTGTTATGGTGTTAATGTCTTATGTGTGCTACCGAATAATTTTTAGAATTTGTGAAAATTCTCAAAAGAATTATTCATTAAAAGTTTCTCTAATTAACATAAATTTTATGCATTTAATTCTTACTTAAAAGAAAATAATTTATGTAAATAATAATATTTCAAATGGATCAGTTTCTCTAAGTCTAAATTTTGCACTTACAAGCTATATTCTGTAACATATTCTTAATATGGCTTTTTTTAAATAAAGAAAAACCATATTTATATCTTCAACGATCAAGTCCTAGTTCTGGATATCAGTGATTTGAGACAATGAACTATATCATAATTTAATGTTAATTAGTATAGGAAAAACTAGGGAACATTTATAGGCGCATCTTCTTTGAGACGATCAGAGAAGTGACCATCGCACGTTTATACAAGTCAAATTTTCATACCGCACTTAGATATAGTCTCAAAAGAATGAACCTTTTATGAAAATTCAAAATATTTGTGTCTCAAGAATATTTTAATTAATAGGACGTAAGATTAAAAGCCTCAACAAAAATGTAAATTATGTATTTCTACACATTATAAAATAACTCAGACTCATAAATATTATTCATTACATCACTTACGACCATTTTTAATATTATATGTATACACATATTAGTGCTTAAATTTGATGTTCAGATCTAATTAGAGTATATATATATATATAACAGATATATTTGACAAACATTACTGAATCATTGATATGAATATTTTAACATATATGCTATTTTCTTTCACCAATTACTCACAAATATTATTTTTCATTTTCATTTCATTTGATTTATTGAATTTTGCTGAAAATTTCTTTCATTTATATTTATTTTTCACTAAGATTTAACTTGATATTTTACTTGAACTTTGGTCAGCACGATATTAACACATTGATAAAAGCTAATTTTTAATAATAATTTTTGCTCATACAAGTTAAAACTTATTATTATTTTTTGAGAATTTAGCAGTCGTTAAAATAGCCTCAAAATATTTTAAAAAATGATTTAAAGTAGAGAAATCTCGTTTATGTGTTAAAAAAATTAGTATAATTATTTAATAAGATAAGCTTCTAAAATTTAGGATGTTAAAATAATTTTGTTCTGTTGTATTTTAAGTAAATATCATTATTTTCTTTTATTCTTTAATTAATAAAAATTCAAATTAAAACTTTAAAAATGTCCTTATAATTGCACACTCCCATCCTCCAAAGTATATACATTCTAAGTTTGATTGCCTTAAATTAAACAGTCTAATCTGTAGATCACCGATAACACACAAACACACATTCATCTCTATTACATCCATGCTTTTGATTGTTCCTGTTCTTATATTTCGAATTTTGACTCGATCATAGGTGACATTGAAGTACATTACTTATCAAAAGAAATATAAAACATAATTTCAGCCTGTCAGTTTTATTAGTGAATGATTTTCTCGATTTTTATAAATAATTCAATAATCTGGTGCCACAATAATTACCAAAACGTATAAAACATAATTTAAAACGTTTAAACAATATCCTTAATAATAAAATAATTTCATGTCTTCATAAAAGGGTTTCAAAAAGAGAAACTTTTCTTTGATAATAAATCATGAATGCGATATTTTTATGATACAATTTATTTAATTGCGTTATGTTTTTAAAATATGCGTTATGTTTCAGCATTTAAAAATATTTAGAATTTTCGTTACATTTACACAATTTGTATCCCGGAGTTCATTAAGCTTATGCCATTGTACAGACGTAGTTTTGTTAAATATTTACTGATCATTTTTATTTTGGAACATCACAAATGCAATTATTATCCAACAATTATTGTCTGTAATTATTTTTTAAGTATTAAATGAAACATTAAAAAAATCACTATAATTCACTATATTTTCCCCAATATAAAAATAATTTGTTTTTAAATAATTTTGTGAAGAGTACCATTTTGGAAAAATTCTTTTGAATTCTGCCAAGGCTTGTTCTTTCATTTCCAGTGGTATATATATCTTTAGATAACTTAGTTTTTCAAATGTTTCTATAATCTGGAAAGCAGAACGCTATACTAAAGTAATGTACTCTAAAAGTATTGAGATATTTAAAGCCTTAGTAATATTTCTGATTTCTTTTTATTACGGAAATAAAATGATGGTTTACACAACTGATGAGCATTATCAAGTGGCACTTATATGAATTTCCAACAATAGTTTGAAAGGGTAAAATAAGAACATGGGGGAAAAAAACTTTCAAAATAGTCAAGTGAATTCATGGGATTAGTTCTTACATCTACTGCTATATGTACCTCTACTAATTATTTCTGAAGTTCAGGAAACAGAGAAGTGCATGATTTACTTTAGTTATTTTAAAAAAATATTCTCGGGAAAATTTTCTTTTCAATAATTTGTCACAATGTTGAAATGAATATTTGAAGAAACAATTAGCTTAGTCTTTTACAAGCGTTTAAACTAATTACAAATTTTCAGTTTTGTGAAGCCATGTCACTAAAATTAAAATGCCCCAAAAAACAAGCAACCAAATGAAGAATATTGAACGCTTTAGGGATCTGCATACATAACTCCTGAACTTGTCTGAAAAACAATTAGCTGTTGTTTTCCTTATCATTTTCTCCGGGAAACGAAACAGACCATGTTCACAACAGGGAGTTCAGTATTTTTATTAATACACAACTCTATCAATATACTTTATTCCACTTACCGACTCTCAAATTTTTTTCACGTTAATGATTTTGTAAGCTTAAGTAACAATTTTAGGTGGAAAAAATTAATTTTGATTCTAAAACAAAGCTTCATTTCTGGAAACTCTTTTAACCTTGAAATTTTTCTGCTTGCTCAGTGTGTTTAACTTTAAAATCTGTTGTTCTCCGTAAATACCAAGGATCAAAAGTAAAATAAAATCATAAAACAAGCAGCCAAAACATTTAAAGACCAAATTTAAAATGTAAATATTTTTATAATTTTGTCTAAAAATTTGCATAAAATTTCTTTATATTAAAAAAAAAATACCTACATTATTTTTAGGGATATGTGGAAGAAAGTTCTTTGTTTGCAATAACAAATACATTGGTAAGTTTTTAAATATTAATCTTTTGAATATTTGATCATATTTTTTGAATATTTGCATAAACATAATTGTAGAGATGATCAATAGAATTCAAATTCTGCTTTTTAACACGAGAGTGCTGACAGTTCACTGAAACTGTTGGCAAATTTCGCTTTCCCGGTCGAAATGAAAATGAGACGAATTTCTGTTAGTATGCCACAACATCCTAAAAGAGTGGATAAGAGGGATTTATTAATCTAAAAATATGAAAATTAACACACAACTGGAAACATAAATTTCCTCACGTGACCAGAGACATGGAGTGAACGATTCCCTTATATTTTTCTTTTTTTGTCTTTTGTAAATCACATTTTAATTCATTTAGGAAGCCCCATTCATTCTGGAAATCAAGTTATTACCAAAAAATACCAAAAATATTAAATGTTATTATACCCTAGTGACAAAATTAAGAGATGGAAGGCATTTCCCCAAATATCTAGATAAAAATTGGATAAAAATAAATGAAATTTGGTATGAAAATAACTTATAGTATAACAAAAATGAGTGCAAAGCAAAAATTAATGTGTCATTCATTGGCAGGAACTATTGCCAACAGTCCAATGTGTACTGAACTTCATGATGTAAGATGGCATTGAAAGTGATTTCTGTATGGTGTGTGGTCATCTCTGACAAATAAACAGCATTCATAACGAGTATTCAAGCTGTTAATAAGAGAGTAAAGAAGTACTTTTGTAAGATCCTCCCTCTCTTCCACCAGAGCAGTTTTTAACTCCGGAATGGTTATGGGTGGAGTTTGACCTATCGCAATAGCCCTTCCAAGATCATTCCATTAATGTTCAATCCAGTTCAATGTACTGAAGTTCAGTAGATTTGGTCGGCCACTCCTTTCGATGAATATCTATGCTTTCCAGATACTCCTCAACCTGGATAACCTTATGTGGTCGGACAATGTCTCCATAAAATCGAATTTAGGGCCAACAGCACTCCTGAAAAAACGGAACCAGTATCAAACAAATGGAGTGGCCTGCAGGTATTTTGAATAATCCCTGCCCAAACCAACTCCTTGTGAATATTCACCGAGAATCAGGTTGTCGACTGTGGACCCATTGGAGCTGTGTTCAGAGCTGGTGCTGTCTGCACCATTGTACACGCTCCCTTTTGTGGAAAGGAGTAAGTGGGATGCAAATGGTGGGTTTCATGGCATACAACCCTCTGTTATCAAGCCTCCTGGCAACTGCCTTCATTGAAACTAATGTTCCTGTGGCAGCAGCGAAGTTCTTAGACAGTTGTATCGCTGTAGACGTCCTCTAGGGGCTTGGATGTAAGTAACATATACTGGTCTTCATTGGGCATTGTTATTTTCTAACGACCTTGTAATAGTCTTCTGGACACAGTCCCACCATTTTTAAACTGGCTCTACAAATTCAAAACAACGACTAAATTTACATCCAATTCCCTAGCAACATGAGCTTGCGAATTCCCTGCCCCAACTCTACCCACAATTTTCCACCTCATACCTTCGTCTAAACGATGATGCTCACTCATTTCCCCGAAAAAAAAGATTATTTAAGAAACACAGCACATATCGCTACTGTGTTACAGAGTTGAATGAGTTGAACATCTAGCTGCAGATTTTCATACCTCATGCTGGCTTACCAACGCCCACAAAAATACGTAAATTCCTCCCGGAAGCACCAGCACCATAGTGCCATTATATGACGACCAACTCTCCAGTTTTCATGTGATTTTTTCTGAGAAATAAGTGAAAAGGCCTTCCATCTCTTAATTTTGTCCCCCAGCGTATTAAATGTTGGAAAGATATTATAAGGTAAACCTAAATAATATTTTAATGAGTATTTACTTCGTTTAGATATTACGGAGTTACTTTAATGTTAATAACCATTAGAATTTAATGAATAAAAATGAAGAATAAATTTTTTTGAATATTATTTTTTAAGAATATTTCTTAATTCTTTTTGGAATTATTCAAATTTAAATGCAGCATGGTAAAAACAATTCTCAAAAGAAAAAAAAAACAAATTTTAAGAAAAAGAAATTATGACTTAATACGATATATTGCATGGTCAATACTTATAAGATATAACATAATCATTCGATAATTTAAATAATTTTTGATTTAATTACTAAAACTATTCATTAGTTTATATATTGATTAATTTAAATGGCACTTAATCAACTGTGTATTGAAATTGTATATGCAGAACATTCTTCTTTCTTTTTGAACATTTTGAACTCTTATTATATTTAGGGAACTCCCTCTTATATTAAGGGAATGAAATTTAAATTAGTAAATGAAAATCTTTGTTTGTTTTTTTAGGTTGGAGAAGGTTTTGTTAAAGTTTTGTTTGGCGATGTAAATAGGGGGATAAATGTTATACCCGCTGACATTGTGGCGAACATGCACCTTATAGCTGCATGGGGCATTGGTACTAAAAAGTGAGACAATTCTTCTTTCTTTTAAAACTATATTTTGTGAAAAATAAAAAACAGCGTATTTTAATTTGTGAAAATGTAAAAAAAGAAGTGAATTTTTACAACAACATTTTATCGTCTTTAAAATTTATTTTTATCGACTGAGAATATAAAATGCAGGGAACACAAAAAGATGAAAGTTTACTAAAAATAAGGGAATTATAATTAACGAATGAATCTTCATATTTTCTAAAATTTGTGGAGAACAAAAATTGAAAAATAAATTCCAAAACAGTCAGAAATAAAAATTTGAAAACAAATTTCATTTAATTTGCCGGTAATGGGCATAAATACTATAAAAAAGATAGGTAAAAGCAATACAAAAATAATTGATAACAAATACTATGGTTATAATTAAATTTATAACCTTATTGAAGAATAGTATTTAAGAATAAATGAAATCACTTTCACTTTTTGCTTTCAAATATACAAAGTTATAAAAACCACGATAATTTGAAAAATCTCTATATTTTTATGCATCCTTAAGTTTGAAAAAAAAA
>JAOUZG010001478.1:0-10670 GCA_026289955.1 Argiope argentata | reverse complement strand
ATCATTTAGTGTTTCCCAAATATCTAAAAAATGATTTTTATAGTCCGGAGGACATCTTTTCTTTATTTGATCAGAAAGCATAAGTTCTTTTAATTTCTCAAATGAATCGATTTCCAATTCATTAATCCAACCTTCAAAGTAGGTTCGAAGCTCAAAGAAGAAATCTTTCCATGTGGAATCATCTCGTTTTTGATGTCGACTGAAAAGAATTCGAAAACGATCAGCTGTCAGCTTAAACCGTTGTAATAATATACCACGGATATGGGTATAGTCCTTAAATATTTCCTCAGGCTCTCTTGCTATTAAATTACTTACCTCACTTGGGAGTACACCCATTAAATAAGATACCCAATAATCATTAGAAACATTTAAAAGTTTCATTTGTCTTTCGAACATAGTTAAAAATAATGAAATATCATCTGTTTCAGGGCGAAACGTTGGTAAGACTGTTTGTAAATCAAATCGCTTTGGAATAGAATCAGTTTGATTAGAGTTTGATAAATTTAAATTTTGGAGCTTAAGCTTCTCAAGCTCAAATGCTCTTTCCTTAGCCAATTTTTCTGTTTTCAAAGTTTCTTCTTCTAGCTTTTTTCTGTTTTCTTCTAACTTTTTCCGTTCATCTATAATGTTATTGAACGTATCAGTCACGAACTGTTTATTTTCGGCATAGAATGCAGATTTCGTTATTTTGTCATGCAAAACAATTATCTTATCTTCGGGTGTTGCATCTAAACCTAATTCCAATGCTAAATTGTAGAGGTCAATTTTTTTACCTTTAGCAAGAAAAGCCATTTTCCCTACGAATTATTCGATTAAATAGGAAGTTAAATTAGAAATTTGATTACGAAGTAACAGTTGCACATCTACCTTCTCCCCTGAACATACAACAACAACAAAAAAAAAATCATTAAATAGGTAGAACACAAATGAAAATCTCCGTTAGTTTTTAGAATGCAATAATAATAATAATAAATCTATCAAAAAATCGTTACACTGAAAAAGAAATAATAAATCTATCAAAAAAATCGTTACACTGAAAAAGAAATAAATCTATCTGAATAGCTTTTACAATACCAAAGATCTGAAAAGAAAACAAAAAAAAAAGTATTCAGTGCTTGTTTAGATGGGTCACTGCAGGGGGGTGACTCAGCGTACGAGACTTGGTGTCTCCACTTCAAGGACACAGTAACAGAGAGAAGAGTTTTGGTACGTTAACTTCCGGACAAAGAAATATCAACTACAATAAATTAGTTAGCTCTTAAATTAAATACAAAAATACAGCAAATACATAATGATATAGAATACCTTACTATTTAAAAGATATATTCTTACGCACTTTCAATGAAATAATAAAAAAAATCAAATCAATGAGATTAAATAAAAATAACACAGATACTTCAAAATATAATTTGCAACGATAGATATGCTTAGAAAATATAGCTTAACTAATTAATTTAAGTAACTTAGAAATTATTAAATATTAAATAGCAAAACATTTCACAGATAAGGAAGAATCAAATATGCAGTTATGTTATATTCAATGCTGGATGCTGTTGACAAACAAAATAAAATGTAAAAGTTTATACACTTATCTGGAATTGAACAGAAACGACCAAACAAAACAAATGAATTTTCGGAGCTGTAAATTTGATAAAGTGGACACTTTCACAGGAAATGCAGATTTTGCTTGAGAAACACAATAAATTATACTCGGTACAGGGGTCGACGTCCTGTACGAGTTATGATTTGAACTGAATACTTGAGTATTCTTTTGGACATCAACGATGGCAGCCGTTGTTGCTGGCGGATATTTTCCTTGTGCTTGTTGGGACAACTTCAAATTTATTTCATCACTTCACAATGCGGAACCATTCCCAGGTCGGGAAAAATTATTTTGCGTAAGGACGACACAAATCTAAATTCTTTTCGTAGGTTGCCGATATGATGGAGCGAAAATATTTTGATAGTTGAGACGACGTTACTTTTCATCCATTAGAAGTTATTTTCCTTTGTGTGCCAAATGTGATGGCACGAAGATGCTACAAGATTGTCGGGACGACACACTTGCATTTCATTAGAAACTATTTTCCGTTGAGCGCCGGGTGGCGCGAAGATTTCCTAGTGATCGTCAGGGTGACCTTCACTTCTATCGGAACTCATTTTACGTTGGGCGCCAGATGTGGTGGTATGTAGATTATGTGGTGTCCGTGCATGGAAGCAACGAGACGAATGTTGTTGGAAACATTTCCTTTTAATCATCATACTCACACACTATGTACAAACACGCAAAGACAACACGTAACACAAAGACATTCCAGTACACAACTGCCTAGGACGGAGTTACCTCTCTCCCTGCTACCAGCGCAAAGCATTATGGGATGGCGCGCGTGATGACGTAATCACGCACTGCCATCTAGTAACCAAAAGGGAAGTTAACTAATATCCAAAAGAGAAGGCGAGAATAATGCAACTGCTACATCCTCCCCCTACACCGCCTCAAACCGTCCCGGCGAGGTGGTGTGATATTGGATACTTTGGCACTTGTGTCAGGATTGCTATTAACATTTGAAGGTTGCCTGGGAGGTCCAGTTTGAGTTTGTTTGGGAGGTCGACCTCTTTTCTTTAAAGGCATCACAGGAGATTGGTTCTGTGTTGCATTTCTAAAAGGTGTAAGAGCTGATGCATGGTATACACCTAAAGGTTCATCAGGTTTGTCGCAACTAGCTATTACGAAGGATGAGGGTGATTTCTGGGATAAAATTCTATAAGGTCCATCTTTCCTTGGCATAAACTTGGCAGTTCTACTTTGGTTCGCTTTACTTAACTGGTGAAGCTTTACCCAAACTAAATCATCAGGTTTATAGTTAGGGCTCGGTTTACGTGATTTATCAGCATATGTCTTTCGACGATCTTGACTTTTCTCAATATTTTCTTTAATTTGAGACATGTTTCTCTCAAAACGTTTTAAGTAAGGTGTGAACTCTGGAACAAAATTATCATTATGAATGACAGACCGTAGATCAGTTGTAACATCATCTAAAGTTCTTAATTCTCGGGCAAAGTTCAGGTAAGCTGCAGTGCAACCTGTAGATTCACATTTTGCAGTGTTCAATGCAAATCTAATGGATGGTAATTTCTCAGTCCATAAGGTATGGTTATTACCTACCATGATTGCCAAACGAGGTTTCAAGTCTCTGTTTTTACGTTCAACCGGATTTGCCTGTGGATGATAAACAGGAACTAGACTTTGATTAATTTTTAATGTATAACACAACTGTTGCATGATGGCGCTAACAAACTGTGTACCATTGTCACTTATTAAACGACGGGGTAATCCATATCTTAAGAAGACTTCATTAAGTAGTGTTAATGCACACTCTTTAGCAGTAGCTCGCTTTAATGGGAATAACTCTACCCATTTGGTTGTGCAATCTTCAACGATGAAGATCCACTTCATACCTTCACTCGATTCTGGTAAGGGTCCAAAGAGATCTACAGCTATACTTTCAAAACGTTGAGCAGGAACAGGTGTCTGCAAAAGACCAGCAGGTTTTTGGTTCGTTGCCTTATATCTTATGCAATCTTCACAATTCTTGACATAATCAGTAATATATTTCCTCATGCCTGTCCAATAATATCTGGATGATATTCGAGAAAAAGTTCCATCAGCTCCGTAATGAGCAGCTGTAGGAGCATCATGGTGAAGTTTTAAAATGTTCTCTCTTTCATGACATGGGACAACCAATTGAGCTTCATCCTCTTCAGAATGTGGAGAGTAGCGATAGAGTACTCCTTGATTTAAGACATATCCCCTTTGCGTCCAATTTGCAAAATCAACACTTTTGTCAGTATCCTCAAAACAATCTATGATCTTCTTCAGTTCAGGATCTTTCAGTTGTTCAGTTCTAAGTTCAGCAGCTGTTCTTGATGGGACATCAATAACAATAGTTCGTAATTCACAAGTGTCTTTATCATTACACTCAGGTCGAGAAAGCATGTCAGCGACGACGTTGCATTTGCCTGGAAAATAATCGATTTTCAAGTTATAGGACTGAATTTGAAGTGCCCATCTGGCTAACCTTCCAGTGGGTGACGATAAAGTCATTAACCACTTTAAGGGTTGGTGATCAGAGGCTACAGTAATATCAGCACCTTCAATATATCCTCGAAATTTGTTCAAGGCCCAAACAACAGCCAAAGCTTCTCGTTCAGTTGTCGAATAATTCCTTTCAGCAGAACTCAAGAGTCTACTGGCATATTCTATTGGTCTTTCATCTGCAAGATCTTTTCCCTGTAGAAGAACTGCACCTAAGGCGTAAGCACTTGCATCCGTCCGGATGATAAAAGGTTTAGTGGGATCAACTTGCTTCAATACGGGTGGAGTTACCAGACATTGCTTTAAAGTTTGAAAGGCTTGCTGCTCTTGTTTACTCCATTTCCAAACAGTATTCTTTTTTGTCAGATTGCTAAGGGGTCTAGCAATATCGGAAAAATTCGGGATGAATTTCCTGTACCATGAGCAGGTCTGCAAAAAGGATTGTAATTGTTTAATATTTCTTGGACAAGGAATGTTCTGAATTGCAGCAACTTTATCTTGGTCTACTTCAATTCCTTTAGAAGTTATCCACAATCCCAAATATTTCACACGAGCACATGAGAATTTACATTTTTCTCTATTTACGCATAATTTAAATTTGCGGAGTCTTTCGAAAACCAGCTTCAAGTCTTGAATATGTTGTTCAAAAGTTCCTGACAATACAAATATATCATCTAAATATACTAGAATATTAACTGTAGGGAGTCCATTTCGGAACTGGTCCATAAGTCGTTGAAAAGTTGCTGGGGCGTTTCTGAGACCAAAAGGCATTCTTTTGTATCTAAAAGTACCAAAAGGGCATACAAATGCAGTTTTGTCCCTATCAGCAGGATTGACTTCAATTTGATGATATCCAGACTTTAAATCAAGAGTAGACATAAAAGCAGTGGATCTTGCATCATGTAACAATGTATCCATAACCGGAAGTGGATACTTGTCAGGTTTGGTTATAGAATTTAGTTTTCGGTAATCTACGCACAATCTGATTTTTCCATTAGGCTTTGGGACTAAAACTACCGGTGCTGCATAAGGCGATTCGCATTCTTCTATGACATCATTGGCTAAAAGTTCACCAATTTCTTTATTTAAGAGCTCTTTCTGTTTTGACGACAGTCTGTAAGGTGCAGATGCAACTGGTGGTTGGTCACCTGTGTCAATAAAATGCTTAACATAAGGAGTTGGCTCTCCCCCTAGTCGGAAAATATCTTCATTTTCATTAAGCAAGGCAGTTAAGCGATTTCTCGATTTCGCATCAAGATTCTGACCTTCTTCTTGGCGTAAACAAGGATAATTAGTCTCAGGTGCAACAGAATTGTTTTGCACTGAACTATCACTAGTTACTGAATTCGTCGGACAATAACTATTATTGATTTCGACAGGGCTATTATTTGTTGGTATGGGGAGATCTTTAGCAAAAGGTATTTTGCAGTTCGGTTTATCCCCAAAATACCAGGAATTTTTTTTAATATCCATTACAATTCCTGATTTCCTCAAAAAGTCAACTCCGAGGAGAGTGCGATTCCCTTTAGCATGTGGGAGAAAATGTAATTCAGTGAGGAAAGTTCGGCCAAGCACTGTGATCGGCACTGTAGTTTTCAAAACAACTGATGTTGATTGTTGACCATCAGCGAGACAGATAGCAAGGTCAATCTCTGTGAACTGCTGTCCACGCTTCTTTAAAAAATTAAACATCAATTCTCCTCCAATTGATTGATTGGCTCCTGTGTCAGCACAAACTGTTCCTGAAGCTTCATATACTTCTATGGAAATTAAGGCTACTGGAGAGGTAAAACAGGTAAACATTTGTATAGCATTAACCGGTGAATGGTCTTTCCTTGAAGAACAATTTGGACACTTAGATTTGATAAAGCCAGGATTTCCACAGTCATAACAATAAACAGAATTCTCCACATGTCGGGATGGCCTGTTTGAATTAGAACCAGTAATGTTCTGAGAACTCGATGGAATTGATTTCTCATATTTAGCAAATTGGGTTTTCTTGAAGTTCTGCTCATTAGCATTTTTAGAGAGTTTCGGTTTAAAGAGTTCTTGCGACTTTGGAGTTTTTACTAATTTTTGATGAGGCGACTTTATGTTTTCATAAAAATCCAGCTTTTCAGCTAACAAGACAGGATCATTTAGTGTTTCCCAAATATCTAAAAAATGATTTTTATAGTCCGGAGGACATCTTTTCTTTATTTGATCAGAAAGCATAAGTTCTTTTAATTTCTCAAATGAATCGATTTCCAATTCATTAATCCAACCTTCAAAGTAGGTTCGAAGCTCAAAGAAGAAATCTTTCCATGTGGAATCATCTCGTTTTTGATGTCGACTGAAAAGAATTCGAAAACGATCAGCTGTCAGCTTAAACCGTTGTAATAATATACCACGGATATGGGTATAGTCCTTAAATATTTCCTCAGGCTCTCTTGCTATTAAATTACTTACCTCACTTGGGAGTACACCCATTAAATAAGATACCCAATAATCATTAGAAACATTTAAAAGTTTCATTTGTCTTTCGAACATAGTTAAAAATAATGAAATATCATCTGTTTCAGGGCGAAACGTTGGTAAGACTGTTTGTAAATCAAATCGCTTTGGAATAGAATCAGTTTGATTAGAGTTTGATAAATTTAAATTTTGGAGCTTAAGCTTCTCAAGCTCAAATGCTCTTTCCTTAGCCAATTTTTCTGTTTTCAAAGTTTCTTCTTCTAGCTTTTTTCTGTTTTCTTCTAACTTTTTCCGTTCATCTATAATGTTATTGAACGTATCAGTCACGAACTGTTTATTTTCGGCATAGAATGCAGATTTCGTTATTTTGTCATGCAAAACAATTATCTTATCTTCGGGTGTTGCATCTAAACCTAATTCCAATGCTAAATTGTAGAGGTCAATTTTTTTACCTTTAGCAAGAAAAGCCATTTTCCCTACGAATTATTCGATTAAATAGGAAGTTAAATTAGAAATTTGATTACGAAGTAACAGTTGCACATCTACCTTCTCCCCTGAACATACAACAACAACAAAAAAAAAATCATTAAATAGGTAGAACACAAATGAAAATCTCCGTTAGTTTTTAGAATGCAATAATAATAATAATAAATCTATCAAAAAATCGTTACACTGAAAAAGAAATAATAAATCTATCAAAAAAATCGTTACACTGAAAAAGAAATAAATCTATCTGAATAGCTTTTACAATACCAAAGATCTGAAAAGAAAACAAAAAAAAAAGTATTCAGTGCTTGTTTAGATGGGTCACTGCAGGGGGGTGACTCAGCGTACGAGACTTGGTGTCTCCACTTCAAGGACACAGTAACAGAGAGAAGAGTTTTGGTACGTTAACTTCCGGACAAAGAAATATCAACTACAATAAATTAGTTAGCTCTTAAATTAAATACAAAAATACAGCAAATACATAATGATATAGAATACCTTACTATTTAAAAGATATATTCTTACGCACTTTCAATGAAATAATAAAAAAAATCAAATCAATGAGATTAAATAAAAATAACACAGATACTTCAAAATATAATTTGCAACGATAGATATGCTTAGAAAATATAGCTTAACTAATTAATTTAAGTAACTTAGAAATTATTAAATATTAAATAGCAAAACATTTCACAGATAAGGAAGAATCAAATATGCAGTTATGTTATATTCAATGCTGGATGCTGTTGACAAACAAAATAAAATGTAAAAGTTTATACACTTATCTGGAATTGAACAGAAACGACCAAACAAAACAAATGAATTTTCGGAGCTGTAAATTTGATAAAGTGGACACTTTCACAGGAAATGCAGATTTTGCTTGAGAAACACAATAAATTATACTCGGTACAGGGGTCGACGTCCTGTACGAGTTATGATTTGAACTGAATACTTGAGTATTCTTTTGGACATCAACGATGGCAGCCGTTGTTGCTGGCGGATATTTTCCTTGTGCTTGTTGGGACAACTTCAAATTTATTTCATCACTTCACAATGCGGAACCATTCCCAGGTCGGGAAAAATTATTTTGCGTAAGGACGACACAAATCTAAATTCTTTTCGTAGGTTGCCGATATGATGGAGCGAAAATATTTTGATAGTTGAGACGACGTTACTTTTCATCCATTAGAAGTTATTTTCCTTTGTGTGCCAAATGTGATGGCACGAAGATGCTACAAGATTGTCGGGACGACACACTTGCATTTCATTAGAAACTATTTTCCGTTGAGCGCCGGGTGGCGCGAAGATTTCCTAGTGATCGTCAGGGTGACCTTCACTTCTATCGGAACTCATTTTACGTTGGGCGCCAGATGTGGTGGTATGTAGATTATGTGGTGTCCGTGCATGGAAGCAACGAGACGAATGTTGTTGGAAACATTTCCTTTTAATCATCATACTCACACACTATGTACAAACACGCAAAGACAACACGTAACACAAAGACATTCCAGTACACAACTGCCTAGGACGGAGTTACCTCTCTCCCTGCTACCAGCGCAAAGCATTATGGGATGGCGCGCGTGATGACGTAATCACGCACTGCCATCTAGTAACCAAAAGGGAAGTTAACTAATATCCAAAAGAGAAGGCGAGAATAATGCAACTGCTACATCCTCCCCCTACACCGCCTCAAACCGTCCCGGCGAGGTGGTGTGATATTGGATACTTTGGCACTTGTGTCAGGATTGCTATTAACATTTGAAGGTTGCCTGGGAGGTCCAGTTTGAGTTTGTTTGGGAGGTCGACCTCTTTTCTTTAAAGGCATCACAGGAGATTGGTTCTGTGTTGCATTTCTAAAAGGTGTAAGAGCTGATGCATGGTATACACCTAAAGGTTCATCAGGTTTGTCGCAACTAGCTATTACGAAGGATGAGGGTGATTTCTGGGATAAAATTCTATAAGGTCCATCTTTCCTTGGCATAAACTTGGCAGTTCTACTTTGGTTCGCTTTACTTAACTGGTGAAGCTTTACCCAAACTAAATCATCAGGTTTATAGTTAGGGCTCGGTTTACGTGATTTATCAGCATATGTCTTTCGACGATCTTGACTTTTCTCAATATTTTCTTTAATTTGAGACATGTTTCTCTCAAAACGTTTTAAGTAAGGTGTGAACTCTGGAACAAAATTATCATTATGAATGACAGACCGTAGATCAGTTGTAACATCATCTAAAGTTCTTAATTCTCGGGCAAAGTTCAGGTAAGCTGCAGTGCAACCTGTAGATTCACATTTTGCAGTGTTCAATGCAAATCTAATGGATGGTAATTTCTCAGTCCATAAGGTATGGTTATTACCTACCATGATTGCCAAACGAGGTTTCAAGTCTCTGTTTTTACGTTCAACCGGATTTGCCTGTGGATGATAAACAGGAACTAGACTTTGATTAATTTTTAATGTATAACACAACTGTTGCATGATGGCGCTAACAAACTGTGTACCATTGTCACTTATTAAACGACGGGGTAATCCATATCTTAAGAAGACTTCATTAAGTAGTGTTAATGCACACTCTTTAGCAGTAGCTCGCTTTAATGGGAATAACTCTACCCATTTGGTTGTGCAATCTTCAACGATGAAGATCCACTTCATACCTTCACTCGATTCTGGTAAGGGTCCAAAGAGATCTACAGCTATACTTTCAAAACGTTGAGCAGGAACAGGTGTCTGCAAAAGACCAGCAGGTTTTTGGTTCGTTGCCTTATATCTTATGCAATCTTCACAATTCTTGACATAATCAGTAATATATTTCCTCATGCCTGTCCAATAATATCTGGATGATATTCGAGAAAAAGTTCCATCAGCTCCGTAATGAGCAGCTGTAGGAGCATCATGGTGAAGTTTTAAAATGTTCTCTCTTTCATGACATGGGACAACCAATTGAGCTTCATCCTCTTCAGAATGTGGAGAGTAGCGATAGAGTACTCCTTGATTTAAGACATATCCCCT
The DNA here is from genome assembly GCA_026289955.1 of Argiope argentata. Lineage (NCBI taxonomy): Eukaryota > Metazoa > Arthropoda > Arachnida > Araneae > Araneidae > Argiope > Argiope argentata. The sequence goes on along the minus strand of JAOUZG010001478.1, from coordinate 627 downwards.
TTGCGTCCAATTTGCAAAATCAACACTTTTGTCAGTATCCTCAAAACAATCTATGATCTTCTTCAGTTCAGGATCTTTCAGTTGTTCAGTTCTAAGTTCAGCAGCTGTTCTTGATGGGACATCAATAACAATAGTTCGTAATTCACAAGTGTCTTTATCATTACACTCAGGTCGAGAAAGCATGTCAGCGACGACGTTGCATTTGCCTGGAAAATAATCGATTTTCAAGTTATAGGACTGAATTTGAAGTGCCCATCTGGCTAACCTTCCAGTGGGTGACGATAAAGTCATTAACCACTTTAAGGGTTGGTGATCAGAGGCTACAGTAATATCAGCACCTTCAATATATCCTCGAAATTTGTTCAAGGCCCAAACAACAGCCAAAGCTTCTCGTTCAGTTGTCGAATAATTCCTTTCAGCAGAACTCAAGAGTCTACTGGCATATTCTATTGGTCTTTCATCTGCAAGATCTTTTCCCTGTAGAAGAACTGCACCTAAGGCGTAAGCACTTGCATCCGTCCGGATGATAAAAGGTTTAGTGGGATCAACTTGCTTCAATACGGGTGGAGTTACCAGACATTGCTTTAAAGTTTGAAAGGCTTGCTGCTCTTGTTTACTCCATTTCCA
>JAOUZG010001470.1:0-27516 GCA_026289955.1 Argiope argentata | reverse complement strand
CCGTTAGTATTTTGTTGTGCTAGTTTCATTGGGTTTTTTAGGGTTTGGGGAAGAATATATAAATACTTTACAGAGGTTTCATCATTTCAAGAAGAAGACTATTATGAAGAGGAATTTTCATCTAATGGACTCTGATATTTTGCCATAGGAAAAGATATTTTGATACTACATTTTTTAATCTCAACGGAAGAATTGCATAGTTCTCTTAACTGTATTATTGACGTTTAATGTTAGAAGTGTCTGTGATAGAGTAGGGCTAAAGCGCACGAGTGGCTGGGATTAATTTTAGAGTTTCAGTTGTTAGAATGTTGTAAGAATTTTTGATTTCGTAGGGGTTTTTTTCGGATTTTGGGAAGAATTTTTAGTTATTTAAATGAACTGTCATTATTTCAAGAAAAAAAAACTGTTATGAAGAGAAATATTCATCGAATGAACCCAGATGTTTTGCCATAGGAACTCAATAATGCATACTTCATTTTCCCATCTCAACGGAAGAATAAAATAGTTCTCTCAACTAGAGTATTAAGATTTAACGTTAGTAGTGGCTGTGATAGAGTAGGGTTGAAGAGCACAAACGGCTTAGTTTAATTTTGGAGTTACAGGTTATAGAACTTTGTCGTTAATTTTTTATTTGTTTCATTGGGGTTTTGGGAGGTATCAGGAAGAATATTACTTTACAGACGTTTCATCATTTCAAGTCGAAGACTATTATGAAGAGGAATTTTCATCGAATGGACCATGATATTTTGCCGTAAGAAAAGAGTTTTGGATAATTCATTTTTTTATCTTAACGGAAGAATTGGATAGTTCTCTAAACTATAGTATTAAGGTTTAACGTTAGTATTGGCTGTGAATAGAGTAAGGGCGAATGGCTGGATTTATTTATGGAGTTTCAGCTTGTAGATCGTTGTCGTTATTTTTTTTGTTTCATTGGGTTTTTTTAGGGTTTTGGGAAGAATATATAATTAATTTACAGACGTTTCATCTTTTCAAGAAGAAGTCTATTATGAAGAGGAATTTTCATCGAATATTTTGCCAATAGGAAAAGACTTTGGGATACTTCATTATTCATCTCAACGGAAGAATTGCATAGTCTTCTTAACTAAATTATTAATGTTTAACGTTAGCAGTGGTTGTGATAGAGTAGAGTTGAAGCGCACGAGTGGTTGGGATTAATTGTGGAGTTGCAGATTGAAGAATTTAATTTAATTTGTAAGAATTTTTGGTTTCATTGGGTTTTTTAAGGATTTTCGGAAGAATTCATTATTACTTAAATAAATTTTCATCTTTTCAAGAAGAAGTCTATTATGAAGAGGAATTTTCATCGAATATTATGCCAATAGGAAAAGACTTTGGGATACATTATCAATCATCTCAACGGAAGAATTGCATAGTCTTCTTAACTAAATTATTAATGTTTAACGTTAGCAGTGGCTGTGATAAAGTAGGGTTGAAACGCACGAGTGGCTGGAATTATTTTAGAGTTTCATGTGTTAGAATGTTGTAAGCATTTTTGGTTTTGTTGGCTTTTTTTAGGATTTTGGGAGGAACTTATAATTACTTAAATGATTTTTCATCACTTCAAGAAGAAGACTGTTATGAAGAGAAATGTTCATGGAATGGACCCTGATATTTTGACGTAGGAAAAGAGTTTTGGATTCTTCATTTTTCATCTCAACAGAAGAATTGGATAGTTCTCTTAACTATAGTATTAAGGATTACCGTTAGTAGTGGCTGTGAATAGATTAAGGGCGAAGCCACGAGTGGCTGGGATTATTTATAGAGTTTCAGTTTCAAGAACGTTGTCGTTGGGATTTTTCTTGTTTCCTTTGGTGTTTTTATTGTTTGGGGAAGAATATATAATTACTTTCCAGACGTTTCATCATTTCAAGAAGAAGATTATTATGAATAGGAATTTTCATCGAATGGACCAAGATATTTTGCTATAGGAAAAGATTTTGGGGCACTACGTTACTCTTCTTTACGGAAGAAATGTATAGTTCTCTTAACTTTAGTATTAAGGTTTCACGTTAGCAGCGGCTGTGATAGAGTAACGGCGAATCGCGCGAGTGGCCGGGTTTATTTTTGGAGTTTCAGGTGTTAGAATGTTGTTGTAAAATTTTTCGTTTCGTTGTGGTTTTTTAGAATATTGGGAAGAATTTAAAATTACTTTTCTGAAGTTTTATCATTTCTAGAAGAAGTCTGTTATCAAGATGAATTTATATCGAATGGACCCTGATATTTTGCCATAGGAAAAGATATTTCGATACTACATTTTTTAATCTCAGCCGAAGAATTGCATAGTTCTCTTAACTGTATTATTCAGGTTTAATGTTAGCAGTGTCTGTGATAGAATAAGGCTAAAGCGCACGAGTGGCTGGGATTAATTTTGGAGTTTCAGTTGTTAGAATGTTGTAAGAATTGTTCATTTCGTAGTTTTTTTTTTAGGATTTTGGGAAGAATTTTTAATTACTTAAATGAACTGTCATTATTTCAAGAAAAAGACTGTTATGTAGAGAAATATTCATCGAATGAACCCAGATGTTTTGCCATAGGAACTCAATTATTCATACTTCATTTTCCCATCTCAACGGAATTATAGGATAGTTCTCTCAACTAGAGTATTAAGGTTTAACGTTAGTAGTGGCTGTGATAGAGTAGGGTTGAAGCGCACAAACGGCTTATTTTAATTTTGGAGTTTTAGTTTATAGAACTTTGTCGTTAATTTTTTATTTGTTTCATTCGGGTTTTGGGATGTTTCAGGAAGAATATATAATTACTTTACAGACGTTTCATCATTGTAAGAAGAAGACTATTATGAAGAGGAATTTTCATCGGATATTTTGCCATAGGAAAATGTTTTCGGATACTTCAATTTTTCATCTCAAAGGAAGAATTGGATATTCCTCTTAACTAGATTATTAAGGTTTTACGTTAGAAGTGGCTGTGATAGAGTAATTTGAAGTGCACTAACTTCTTAGTTTAACTTTGGAGTTTCAGTTTATAGAATGTTGTCGTTAATTTTTTATTAGTTTCATTGAGATTTTGGGGGGGTCGTGTAGAATATATTATTATTTTACAGAATTTTCATCATTTTAAGAAGAAGATTGTCATGAAGAGGAATTTTCATCGTATGGAACCTGATATTTTGCCGTATGAAAAGAGTTTTGGATACTTCATTTTTTCATCTTAACGAAAGAATTGGATAGTTCTCTTAACTGTAGTATTAAGGTTTAACTTTAGTAGTGGCTGTGAATAGAGTAGGGATGAAGCGCACCAACGGCTTAGTTTAATTTTGGAGTTTCAGGTTGTAGTACGTTGTCGTTATTTTTTTGTTTCATTGGAGTTTTTTAGGGTTTTGGGAAGAATATATAATTACTTTACAGATCGTTTTAAGATCTTTTTATGATCATTTTAAGACTGATCACTTTCATCATTTTAAGAAGAAAACTATTATGAAGAGGAATTTTCATCGAATGGAAACTGATATTAGGCCGTAGGAAAGGAGTTTTGTATACTTAATTTTTTCATCTCAACGTAAGAATTCGATAGTTTTCTTAAATGTAGAATTAAGGTTTAACGTTAATAGTGGCATTGAATAGAGTAACGGCGAAGCGCAGGAGTGGCTGGGATTATTGGTGGAATTTTAGATTGTAGAACGTTGTCGTTGGTTTTTTTTTTATTTTTTTTAGGGTTTAGGGAAGGATATATAATTACTTTACAGACGTTTCATCATTTCAAGAAGAAGAGTATTATGAAGAGGAATTTTCATCGAATATGGACCCACATATTTTGCCATAGGAAAAGAATTTTTTGATTATTCATTATTCATCTTTACGGAAGAATTGTTTAGTTCTCTTAACTAGAGTATTAAGGTTTAACGTCAGTAGTGGCTGTGATAGAGTAAGGGCGAAGCCCACGAGTGGCTGGGATTAATTTAGGACTTTCATTTTTTAGAAAGTTGTCGTTAGATTTTTTTTTGGTTTAGTTGGGCCTTTTTAGGATTTTGGAAAGAATATATAATTACTTTAAAGACGTTTAATCATATTAAAAAGAAGACTATTATGAAGAGGAATTTTCATCGAACGGACGCATAAATTTTGCCATAGGAAATCAATTATGGGTTCTTCATTTTCCCATCTCAACGGACGAATTGCACAGTTCTCTTAAATAGAAAATGAATTTTTATCTTTAGCTGTGGCTGTGATAGTGCACGGTTGAATCGAACAAGTTGCTGGGATTAATTTTGGAGTTTTAGATGTTAGAATGTTGTTGTTAGAGTTTTTTGGTTGTGTTTTATTTTAATATTTTGGGAAGAATTTATAATTACTTTACTGAAGTTTCATTAATTCATCGAATAGGCCCAGACATTTTGCCATAGGAACTCAATTGTGGATTCTTCATTTTCCCATCTCAACGGAAGAATAGGATTGTTCCCTCAACTAGAGTGTTAATCTTGTCGTTAGAATTTTATTTTTTTAGTATTTTATGAACAATTTCAATTATTTGACAGACGTTTTGTCATTTTAAGAAGGCGATTATGATGATACATTTCTCATCTAATGGAACTAGACATTTCGCCATATAAAGTCTTTTGTGGATACATTTTTTTTTCTATTTCAACGGACGATTGTAGATAGTTCTCTAAACTGTAGAATTTAGGTGTAACGTTAGCAGTGGCCCTAATTAAGTAGAACTGAAGCTCAACGGAGCCTGGGTTTTACTTTAGATAATCAGGTTGGAGAATCGAATTTTTTTAGGATTTTAGGAACAATTTTTAATTTTTTTGACACATGTTTTATCATTTCAAGAAGAAGACTATTATGATGATGCTATTTTCATCCACTGAAACTTGACATCTTGTCATAGAGTATCGATTGTGGATACTTAATTTTTCAACCTTATTGGTCTAATGTGGAAAGTTCTCTCATCAGAAGATATAAGGTTTGATGTTAGCAGTGGCATTTAAGAGTAATGTTGAAGCTCATCTAGTTCTAATTGGGTGTTTAAGGTTTTTGATTTATTCACTACAGTTTTCTTTTCGTTTCTATATTTGAGGGTTTTAGGAACAATTTATATTTATTTGACATACGTTTCATCATTTCAGGAAGAAGACTATTATGATGAGGCAATTTTCATCTAATGGAACTAGTCATTTTGAACGCATATAACCTACGTTTTAACTACTTTACTTATACCTAAATATTTCTAGGGGGAAACGGAACACCATATAAATACACAAGGTCAACTCATCTGCAATTCATAGCGGTGCAGTACACTGTGCAATCAAAACATCCGATACCATTTGTGGGAACAAAAGCACAGCGATAATCCCATCTGTGGAATGGTTCCAGCTACAATTCTACTTACAGAGAATGTCTAGATTTCCCAGGAAAGAACGGGACTGGAGAAATTTCGTTAAGTTGTCTAAATAATAATTATCGTATCAAAATTAAAATGAAGATTGGAATACCCTTTGACCATTCATCGTTCTCGCCACTTCTGATACTTAGATAAACATTTTTGGAAGATTCTGGAAGGAATTATTTTTTTATTTAGATTATAAATTGAATACAAATTTTAAGTAATTGTAATTTTTACTTTCAAAAAAGTAAAAGATTAAAATGTTTTAATAGATCTTCATTTTAAAATTATTTTCACTTCTATGAATAATGAAATTGCAAACCAATTCTTTATTCTCACTTCTGAATTATTGATTTATTCTTGATATTTTCAGATGTATAATAATTAAAATATTTCTTCTTTTCAGGTAGTGCCATTTTTTGACCGAAATGAACACAGTACAACAGATGCCATCCGGAATTTTCAGTAAGTGTATGCTAGATGAAATGTTGAATGGAGATCAATCATTTGCAGTTTGAAAAATGTTAACATTGGATCAAACCTAAAATGCATATTTTGTACTAAAATATTACCAATTATTTGCATAGTGGAAATACGATTTCATATTACTTGAGGATATCAGTAAATCTCTGAAATGTTTTATTTTTATATTTAAGATGTTGAATATTTATATATTTTTGGAGAATTCTTTCAACCAATGCAGTAATTGTTTTTGAACTTGTAAAAGGTTGAAGTGTATGGAATGTACATCTTTCCAAACAAGTGTTTGGTTTATGAATCAATATTTCATCTTAAAAATGTTTTGAAGATTTTTATTCATATACCGATTGAATAGCTTTTGGCGCATTATATTGCCTTCAAAATGCATATTTGTTTTCTATTCTTTTGGAAACCGTAATTTTTAAAATCATTCTACACCTACGAATAATTTTTATGGTTCAATTAAAATTTCATAGTTTTATTTTTGTCAGTTATCTAAACATAATCTCCAGTGAGACCAAAAGAATATTTTTCTCAAGATGTGTAAAATTTCGTTTTTAAACATCTCTTATTAAAACTCAACAAGTAGAATTATTTTTGAATTATGTGATGTGATAGTGCTTCATCCTATTTTAATTAACTTTCAAATTTAATTAATCATAAAATACATTGCATTAATTTTTTCTCAATAGAAATTTAAAGCCATGGTATCAATAGCCATTAATTGTAATCTTATTTTAATTTAAGAAAAATATTCAGCAATTTTTTGTTCCTATATTTAAAAAAATCTGTTCGTTGTATCCATTTGCAATTATATTTAAAAATTTTATTTTTGTAAGTTTATTAAAAAATAATTGATGTATTTATTAAATAAAAATTTAGAAATAGTTTTAAAAAAATCAATGGTAAATTTGAAATAATAAGCTATAATTTCTTAATATCCCCGTTTTGGCCTTTAATTTTACTTAAATATGTAGATCCTCGGATAAAGGATACTTTGATTGACTCGGCCGGCCAGCCAATCAAAATATCCTTTGATTTCTCGAAAGCATTTGATCACTGTGCCTGATCAACACAGTGGTCAACATGCCTTCGCAAAATATATGCCACTCTGGCATGATTAGCCAGAAACAATTTTAAAAAAATCTCCTCGAATATTATAAAATATTTATTAAAAAATGTGAATGGATGCGATGAATATTGAATAACTTAGTGTTGCTTTGCTTTTCTGCTAATAAAATACGAGAAATTAGAGATTAAGAATTATCAAATTTAAAGAAGAAACTTCCATTTTTATCTGAATTATTTAATTCTAACTTTTTAAAATTATACATTGATAAATCTTATAGCGAATTAAAACTATGCTCTACTTTAATATGACAAATTAAGTAAATTTGTTTTTTAAGTAATATTTTAAGAATAAATGCTTGTATTAATTTTCTATTTAAAATTAATCACATTTTATGCTAAATGGATATTTTATTTTTTAAACTGTTTGAGTTGTTATTAATCTTATTGTATAAAAAAACTGCTTGATATCTATTTAATGTAATTTGATACTGTACTTAATTCGATAAATTTACTGTTATTTGATGCTGTACTGTATTAATCTGTTTGATATACTGAATTCTTATTTAAAGGCATATATATTCTACTTTTTATGTTGTAATGATTTTGTAACCGATCAACTTTTGTGTATCAAACTTTCAAATAAAGCTTGTGTGGCACTAATTCAATGTTGAATTTCATTACCCTTTTTCTTGTTTATTTTCAAATAATTATTTTAATTAAATTTTCCTAAGCTCCCCTACTTTTCGTCCATTAAATTTAAGACTATACTTGCATTCAAATACTTTGAAGAATATTGAATTTTTTCAATTAAAAAGTAGAAATGCACAAGCCGAACTAATGGATATTTGTTTCTGTCCTTTACATGAAATTACTATTGGTTTCAGTTCAAATGTAAATAAGAATTAATTCTGATATATATTTGAATTCAATAGTTTAATCAAAGAGGACTGGTAAAAGAAAATGGAAATGGATCATGCAGTAATATTTGACAAATTGGATTTTTTCCTGGTGCATTCTAATATTGCGTTCATACAAATAACACTGTGTTAAAATAATATTCATCTACACTCAAATTTAAAGCCAAGATCTATTGGTATGTTCATTCCTAATAGTAAATGAACAAGTTTTAGGTCTTTAAACTTGAAAAAAACTATTCATTTTTTAAAACTTTGATCGAGTTCGATATCAATCGTATAGTTTTTTTTAAAGTTTCGTTATATAATTATTTTTCATTTTTCATATAAGAATTCAATCAAAATTACAGAACCGATTTTAGTAAAAGAAGAATTGTATTGATTAAACGTTAATTATTTACTGCCTCATAAAATCTTAATTGCTTTGTATTTGAATGTTATCGCATCTTCATCTCTTGATATACTGATTTTTGTTCTTTTCCGATTTGTATATTAAGAATATATTGAGTTTTCCTCAAAGTAAAAATTCGATTTTCTCCAGTTGAAATCTTCCGCATTATGCATTATTGTGTTCTGTACCTTGTTATTAGAATAATTCACTAAATGTTAAGTGCAGATTGTAATACTTCCAAATTGTATAAGAGCTTATGAATTTAAACTTTTTGTCAGCATTTTAACGACAAAATAATTTTATTAAATATTCGAGTGCAGAAACACATTTTTAAATATTTGAGGTATAGATAGAAAATCTATCAATTGACTGAAACATTTTTTCCTTTCATAAGCATTTAAATTTTATTAAAAATCAGGAATTTTGCTTATAATATTCTGTTAATTTGAAAAAGACATCAAAGCTTTAATCGGTAAAGAACAGTTCTCTCGAAGTGCAAAATGTAAACAAGCTTAAAATTTCATATTAGAAAAAAAAATAGCTACTATACTTTTCTACGTTTGGGAGATTTTTCCATTGAACTTTGCAAAACATTAAAATTTTTATTTGAGAAATAAAAACACAGACGGAGACACAACGATAAATTAAAAATAACGTTAATAGCATCAGAATGATCCTTCTTTATATAGAATGAACTTCTGAATGATGAAACTTCTTTATATAGAAGCATAGATGCCTCAAAGATCTTACACATGGTGTCTTCGCCATTTTGACAGTTTATTCAGCTGGGAAATAGTATTTTAGGAAACAGGAAATATAAGCATTCAAATCTAACATTATAAAAATTCTAATTTAAATATGTATTTAATATTCTACAAATAGCAATACTTTAATTCCCAACAATTTATAATTCTATTCCAAGAGTAAATGTTTTAATATCTTCCTGTAATATTAAGTTATTTTTTTAAGTTGTTTAAAAAAAATAGGAATTTTAAAGCAATATTCAAAAAATCAGAGATACAGAAGGGGATATTGTAGATAACTTCTGGTATTAATCCCATTTATAAAATATTGTAATTTCTAATAAAAATCCAAGTAATTCTTTTTTATTCAATTGTCTTAATCTCTACAATTTCCATGTTGATATTTTTTATTTAAAAAGCTCACTTCATTTATTACTTGAATGAAGTGGTTTTTGAATTTTCCCTTTTTATGGTATTTAACGTTTCATAATTCAAAGTTACAAACATTAAAAAATGGGAAAAAAAGTAATCATAGAACCATTATTTGGTGCCTTCTTTGTAAAATTATCATTAGGAAATAAATACATTAAATGAATAAAATTGAAAGTTTAAAATAAATATGTTTTAAATTAAATAATTAAAATTAAGATTGTGATCATTTTGAAATTATTAAACTTTCTCATCCATTAGTTTACAAACTTTTTTTAGTTTTTCGAGAGAAAGTATATAAAAAACGACTTTCAAAATTTTAATTCGAACTTTCCTTTTTTATAAAAAGATAGATGAGTTAGAGAAAGAGTTAAACAATTCTATAGGGTGCAAATAGAAAAAAATGAAATTGCGGATTATATTTACGCACGTTTAGAGCGATTTTGATAAATAATTTTGTAGAGAACCATTTGGAAGAAACATCCCTGGCCACAACTTATTTCATTTGAAATAAATCGTTTACTTATTTTATTCTTCTTTCAAAATATCGCACACAGATAAGCTGTGGATTGATTGAAGTATATGATCTAGCACTGTCCAAAAAAATTCCTATTACCTAACTCAAATTTTTTGAGGAAAACTTTTCTTTAAAATTTCTAAAACAAATTAAACGGTTAAAAGGAATGTGGGAAAAGACTATCACTTTTACATGGAAAGAAGTTTTTGTAAGGATGGCCAAAAAAGATGCCTATTGTTTCATGTAATTTTAAAGAAAAATATTCACCTATACAGTAAGAAATTGCTAAACCATTAAATTTATATGTGCCATCTATAAATAAAATAATAAACCAAATTTCCTATTTGTAAAAAAGTTCAAAAATCTTATTAATTCCCAGCTTTTGCAAAGCCATATGGCTCAACAAAAAGTAAATAGTAAAACTCTTTCTGAAATTTATTTAAGAGGAGAAAAATGTAAATACTTTGTAAACTTTAAAGATGTATGAGTTTACATAAACCAATGCAATTAAGTTCTATTTACCGTTAAGAGAAAAAAATACATAGACATGATTCCTTCAGTGCAGAAGACATTTCTGTAAGGATTTTTTGATTGATGTAAATTTCTGCAGCAAAGAGTAGTTAAAAATATGAAAGGCGAAAATATTTTATATATATTATTATCAATAGAAAGCTTTACGTCTGGTAGTTTAAAACATAATTTTCTTCTCTTTTTCCTAAGTAACATTTGAATAGTGAATCTTATTAAAGAAAAATTTATTAGTCAAACTTGTCAAAGTATGCTCGTTCTTTTGGGAAAAAAATGAAAACTGTTACAGTTATTGCAAACAGCATTTTTCAATATATTCCTTCAAATCCGACAAACGTTTCAACTGTGGATATGGTTCATTTAAAATTTTTTTTTTCTATTGCAGACTCCTTTATAATTGTTAGATAAATGAAATTAGTAGATGAATGTAAATATTATTAAAAAAAACATTTCTATGAAAGAAATGTCTTGGAATAATTATAAATCAGAAAAAAAAATTAATCAAAAATGTAAAAGAAATGATCTTAAGATTCTAATCATACTTAAAGGGTCCAAAGTAGTTTCAAATAAATTTAAACCATCTTTGTACCAGAAAATTTTAGCTTTTGAATTCCTAAAATAAAGATGAAACTAAGCTGTCGATTTAAATTTCATTATCGTATCAATTATTTCATGTTATTGACTAAAGCAAAAATTGGTCACTATGACTATCATTTTTTGGGGATAATAAATAAGTATAACTGATTCGAAGGATGATTTCATTGCATCTTCCAAAAATTATTGCTGTAGCCATTCGAATAAGAGATATCCAACGACGATTTATATTCCTATCTAATTATTTATTTTACTACGAATTATTAAATTGTTATACTTCCAAAGATAAATTTTTTACTCAAAATATTAGGGTTTGATAATATTTAATTGCAAATCACGCTTAAGCGAATTAATTGCAACAATACATAGCATTATGTTTTTAGTCAAAATACACATGCTATTTTAAATACTGATATTTTAATTTAAGATTTAATTTTAACACTAGATGACGCTAGTAGACCTTTTGACAAAATGATTTGAAAATAATTGCATTTCAGAGTATTTTGGAGATTGCAGGTTCAAATGTTAAAGATAAATATCACATTTTGAATTTTCTCTTATTTTTTAAATTAAACTTCAGACTAATTTTCCCTTTTCTGGTATTAATTTATATTGTTTTACATTTAAAAAAATAATTTTTTAAATCAAAGCTTCCATTGGGTAATACATCTTTTAATTCTTCATCTTAAAAAAGCGAAATAATCGTTCTTATTAACAGAATTTTACTTTCAGACCAGAAACGCATTATTATTTCAAACCATGCTTTTTTTTACTCGAACTTGGAATCTTAGATGTAGATGGCGCTGGAAAAACTGTATGTATTGAGAATAACTGCACTTCAGAGCATTCTGCAGATGCGGGTTCAAATCTAGAGACAAAGAATAGTGTTAGATATTTTTTGTTCTTTTAAAATTTACTTTGTAAATTAAATTCCAGTCTAAATATTTAGGTAACTGCGTATTATTAAAATAGTTATAGTTAAGAAAATAAATTTTTAACTTAAAACATGGATGGTTTATTGCAATTTTTACTTTTCAAATCTTGCGCAGTTCAAAGCAATCTCTCCATTTCATAGCATTATGGTTTTTTTATGTTTGTTTTTTAAAAAAATCACATTCTATTCCATGCTTTGATACTTTATTTGAACTTAAGAATTTAAATTTAGATGGTGCCAATACATCTTTTGACCCGATTGACTGAAAAGCCTTACAATTCAAAGCACCTAGCTGATTGTAGAAATCTAGAAAAAAAAAACGAATACTTTTGCATTCTTTTCTCATCTCTCATTTTTTTCTAATAATGCACTAGACTCATTCTTATTTTACTGCAAATTGATTTATTAAGAAAAATGCATTTCAAAAAAATTTTTTATGTTGATACAAATTTTTAAAATTGTTATAATTCCAAAGATAAATTTGTAGTTTAAAATATCAGAACTGTAAAACACTTTTAATTTCCCTATTTATGCATGCGCATCAATCCCTCCAATTCATAACATTAAGCAATTTAAACTGTAAATTTTTCTATTTCAAAATATGAAATTTTGTTCAAAATTAAAAATTTTAAATATAGATGACCCTAAATAATTTTGACAAATGATGGGTTGAAAGTTATTCCACTTCGCAACATTCTTCAGATAGGAAGTTTGAATCAGCGATACGACGAATAGATTTTTATAATTTTTTCATGCTTAATTTAGTTTTTTATTACTCTCAGGCAAACTCTAAGGTCACAGCGAATTAATACATTGATTAGATTTAATTTTTTAAAATCTAAAACAATAATAAAATTAATTTAATTTTTTAGGTTTCACAAATTACGCATCCATAGAAATCGTTTCATTTCATGCTTTCAGATCAAAATCGCGTCCTATGAGTTATTTAAACAAACTTTTAAGTTTAAATGTAGATGGCGCCAGCAGAATTTGTGAGTTGATAGATTGAGAGTAGTTTCAATTCAGAGCATTTTGAAGATTGCTGGTTCAAATTTGGGAGATGATGAATATTTTCAAGTTTTATTTCTTTGTTTCTAAATTTATTTTGTAAATAATATTCTTGTCGGATTCTTAAGTCACTACGAATAATTGAAATTGTATTCTTCTAAAATATATTTTTGTTCCGAAATATAAATAAGGTAATAAAATTTTAGTTTCCGAATCTTGCGCGTGCGCATCAATAGCTCCAATTCATTACACAACGTTTTTAAACCAGAAACGCATCCTTTTTCAAACTATGATTTTTTAAAATACAAACTTGTAAATGTAAATGCGGCAGAAGAACTAGTCATCTGCTGGATTTAGAGTTACTGTATATCAGAACATTCGTCTGCTCAATTGCAAAGTATAACGAAATGAGGATTGAAATCTCAAAAAGCACTATATAATGAGGAGGATTATATTATTAAGTCGATATATTCTTTCATATATTGCAATTTTAAAGGACAAATTTGCTCGAAAGTTTAAAAGTGAATATTTATATATAAGCATGATCATCAAATTCTTGTAGTTGCGTTAATCATAGAATATTAATTAAACACAACATGAAAATTTTATGTCATGCAAATTACAAAAAATAAAAAAAATCTTTTTTACAAGTATTGTATATAAATTCATTAAAAATAGAGATGTTTTAGACACCATCATTTACATCTATACTGACCTCGATACTAGAATCAAGGCAACAATAAATCAGATGACAAAGCATGCAACACAAACCATTTCACAAAATATAGGGGCAAATTTGTCCAGAAGAAGGGGTTTTCGGCAGTCACACCTTTTTTTATGCTCCATTTTTTATTAAAGGACAACTATATTTTTCACTCTGCCGTTATGAAAAAAAAATCATACCTTGTAATTGAATAAATAATGTAATGTCATAAATAGGAAAGGAGGAGTAACTGAATCGCTCATAAAAATAGTCCCCATTAGTAATTGGCTACAACCTTAGATACAAAAAATCCTAAATGTAAGCAATTTTTTAACAAAATTTCTTGAAACTGTTTAAGTGTACCTTACTTATAGATAATTTAATTCTAATTGATAGTGGCATTTACATTTTTCCTTCCTCAAACATTTTCGAAACTAAAGTGAATCCTGCGAATATCATCGTCATTTTCAGCTCTGCTAGGAAGATTAAGAGAAAAACTGAACTTTAAAATATGTCCTTTTTCAAAGACGTAAATATTTCATAATGATGTCACATTTTTACTCTAAATTGTGGAACGCATGTTTTTATCTCTGAAAAAAATCATTTGAAACATTATTCTAACGTATATTCAGAAATGGATACAATTTTAAGGTACATTTCGAATTTTTAACCATTAATCGCCATTGGCCAGACACTGCGGTTTTTGCACAATCGAATTTAATTGTTAAGTACAACACCATTTATCAATGTTTTTTTTTCCTTAAAGAATTATTCAGTACAAGATATTTTACCTTGGAATTTTACACATTTACAGGAGAAAGTTTTTAATTTCCTCAATACTCTCTCTTTGCTAATCCCTGCAACAGATTTAAGAGAGTATAGTAAAAATTTGTTTCTTCCAGAAGATAATTTTAGTTTCCCAACTTTTCCTAAACGCCACTAAATTTCCTATTTTGTATTTAATGTTATTTGTATTTCGAAAAAGACTCATTTTAAATCGATTGTAGTGTGCTTGTCACAATTTTTTAAAACATAGAATGTGTTTGCAGCTATTGAAGCATAATTTACAATTTTTAATTTTTCATTGAAACTTCTGAAATTAACATTGAATGATTTCTAGAAACATGTTGATTTCATTTTATTTTCCTTTTGAAGAATTATTTAATTTAAAATAAGTAAATACTTTAATGGCACACAATATAAATACAACGAATTTTCTAATGCTTAATTTGATTAACTATTCCCAGCGCTCGAAGACTAATTTAAAAATTTGAAAGACAAGCAGTTAAAAAATTTTAGATATAATAACTGAAATCTAATTTCTTAATAATTTAACGAAATTAAAAGAATTTAAATTTTTGTAATTAAAGCAATCCATTCATAAACTTGGGTTTTGTGGAAATTTGGAAATTATTCGAGCATATTCTAATGTCATTAGGAAATAAAATTCAGAAATTTGAATTTTAGGGATTTTTATCGATTTCCATTCAGTATCAATTGCATACTTTTTTTATATATATATATAACTTTTGAGCTAAATCTAGGTTTTCCCATAATAGAAAAAAACTTATTATCACTGCCGGCTTGCTGGCACAGAGGTAGCGCGTGTTCTGGAGGTCCCGGGTTCGAGTCCCGGTTCGGGCATGGTTGTTCCTTTGTGTGCTATCTGTGAGATGGGTGAATGTGCCCCCCTGTAAAAAGGGGCTGTGCAAGCGTATGTGTGTGTGTTTCATCTTCTTATGAGCTAGAAGTCAGACTTCTGCCCTCTGGTGCTCAGGGGTTCATACCATCAGAAGCTACTGCACCCCACTTTCCGCGGTAAAAAGCGGACATGACATCATCATCATCAACTTATTATCACTTGCAATTCTCACAATGATTTGCAATCGAATGTTTGAAACGAAATTTGAAGCACTGTTATAAGACTTACGATCTCATCTAAATTCACATCCATCGGTTTTTGACAACCATTAAACCATGACAATTAATTTTGACAACCATGAGTAAAGTCACGAAGAGAAATGGTCCTTTCTCTACAAAAAAAATTTGACCTCTAAAAACGTGGTTTCTTCCAATCTAACTCTATGAATGAAAACTAATTTAAAAGAAAAATATTAATGAACCACTCCAGAAGAATTAGAGCAGGTTTTGCATCTTTTATTTGGCTTATGGAAAGCACAATTTCAAGAATGATCAGAAAATATTTATTGTGTTAGTGGCGTCATCTGTTGTCTCATTTATGTTTTACCATTAATCGTTTGCTCTAGAGCGATTTCGCTTTGGCATCATTCAAGACGGTGCATCCTTTTAACGCTTTGTTTATTTTTTAAATTTGAATCGCTAAAAATATTTACAGAAGGGTAAAAAGAGTTTGAATTTTTTCGAAAAATCAATCTATCTATACCAATTATGATGTGTATTATTAGGAATAAACAATTTAATATTGCTTACTTGTGTTCATCCTAATTTTATATTGAAGCTATAAAATGTGGGAATGGAAAATATTTTATACTCAATGCCGAAATTATAAATATCAAAAGAATCCTAAAATACATTAGTCCGATATACAAGGATTATTAAAATTAATTCATGTTTTAAATTAAATTGCTATCAAATACATTCAACCATAAATGACTTTTATAATGACATTTTAAAACTCAATATTGAGCTGTTCGATGCAATATGAAGATTCGTGTCTTTAATTCGAAGAATGCTAATATTTTAATGCTATGTCCATTTTATCTTTCAGATTTCCTATCATTTATACAATAAAGATAACACGCAGGAAAAAAAACATTTAATTTCTCCCCAATTCACGAAATTCTTAATTGTATTTTTTGCAATAATATTCCCCGAAAATGTATTTTTCTGCGGTATTCTTCATCAGAAAATAAATTAATGAATGAAAAATCATTAATTTTTTATTTAAGTTTCTAATTAAAATTTGATTGCACTAATAATTTGAATTTAATAAACTAGAATAGACAATGGACAAAATTTAGACTCAGAAACTTTAGACTTTTCACTGACCTGTTTTGTAAAGATTGCAAATCGTATTTTTATTTTGTATGCCTTATTTCAAAGTTAGTGTAAGCAAAAATTAGTAGAACCTTTTTATTGAATAATTAACTATTGCTATTACTATAACGTTTACAATTAATATTAAATATGTTTAACAAACATTTATATTAAAACCATCGAATTTCAAATTTGATATTTCAAATATTTTTGTATTGGAAGCAGCTCAAGAAAATTTCATTTATTTTTTAAAATTAATCTACATTTGATTGTAATATAGAAAAAATAAATCTTGATAAATAAAACGCTATTTTAACATAATGTATTTAAATATTTCAAGAGTAAATTTCAGACTATTCTTTCATATCAAGGTGTTTAAATTCCACAAATAACTCAAATTAAATCAGTCATAAAATAAAAGTGGTTTAAAATTATTTTGCATAAATTTCAATTTGTAAAAAAATTATTTGCAGAAGAAACATTGTTAGTTCAATCTAGAATAGAAATTATACTTTACCGTTTCAAGTAAACCAATCAATAACTATTATAATTATATATGAATAAAAGACAGAAAACACAGAAAAGTTAAGATTCATCATAAAACAAAAACTCGCAATAAAGGGAAAACCTCATAATAAACAAGCGTTTATTTAACAAAAATATATTCAAATAAAACAAAACTTTCAAATTAGAAAATTCAAATACTTTAAACAAAATATACATATATACAGAGAAATTAAGTACTGGAATATTTATAACAGCATACATTTATATGTGAAAAATTAATAGTAATATACAGTTATTATTTATATTTATTACGCTTTACAAACACATTTAATTTATATTTCTCTTTACGGAATACTTTTTCATTATAGTATTGTGCATCACAGACAAGAATACAACTACAAAAAACATTTATTTACAAAAATATGTACAAATATATATATGTTGTAACATACAATTTTCCTTTTAATCATGACGGAGAACATACGAACGAAATTTTTCTAATGATGAACCAGAAATAACTTTGTTTTATCATATGCCAGTACAATTATATGGATTTTCCTTCATATTTAGGCTCTAACACCTACTTTTTCCCATTTGTATCTATAGTCCTTTCATAGCATGTTTATATTAGTGTTTTTTGTTCTTTCTTAGAACAGGTGTTACTTTTATTTAGTTACACCACAGTGGTTCTTGGCTGGTAAATATGATTCTAAAAATCCATATAAAACGTTTATTGATTTTTTTTTCATTTCGAGCAAGAACCATTTTCGGTCATACTAGAACTAACCTAAGGTTTCCCGTTTGGCTAGATTAAAATGATTAATTTACAAAAAGTATAAAAATGTGGGAAAATTAAGCAACGAGAACGTTAATTTTCTCTTGGGAATGGAAAGCAACGTTTTTTCCCCTTCATCTTCAAGATTTCGATATTATTTAAGCATCAAATCTAAAGGCACATACCATGCACAATTGACGAAATTGTGTTGCGAACTTGCATAACTATATGCTCTTCGAAGATGAAGACAGAACAACATTTGCAATTTGAAGACACGTCCAGATGAAAAAATGCAAGAAAGAAGATCAGTACGTAAAATCCCCCCCCCCAAACTCCATGACTGGTATGTATTAATAGAATGCAGGTATTTCTTTTTTTGGTTCAAAATTCGACACACTAATATTCAAAATATTTCAGAAAAATTTAAGAATGATAACAATCGTGAGAGAAAATAAATGCCCGAAATTCCAAGGTATTCAACCAAGAACATTTGACTTGCAACGTCTTGAAGTGAAACGACAAAAATATCGCGGTATGATTTTTTTTAATATTTTGTTTAATGAATCTTCGCAATAATCAGACAATGTATCTTTACTTGAAGTTTTGAGCAAGAGCGAAATTTATTTGCTGATAATTTAGAAGCAGTGTTGAATTTTTGATTGAAGAAAAAAGAAATTTCGCATGAAGGTAATTAAGCTTGATCTTCAGGTTAGAAGATATAAATGGTTGAGCATTTTGTGTTTAAGAATAGAAACTGAAACGATGGTATAATACCCTCTCTTAACTCACAATCACTTGGACATTTTTGTTTTGGACATTTTCTTTGCGAACCAATCCTTTTACAAAACTAATCTTCAAGAACAAGCCTTTAAAACTCGTTTGTCGTCTAATGAGGAATCGAATCATGCTAGTATTTGAATATTTTTTATAAATATAATATATTTGAAAGAAATGGTCTCAGTTTTTTGTTATGTGCAAGAAATATTTGCATTGATGCGTTCCGTTTTATCGCTTTGCAACAACTCCTCAAAAAAGTACAGAAGACAAAGCTTTTAAAATAATCACCTCAACTTTTGATGAGAAAGTTAAATTGTTTTCGCGAACTAATTTTCATTAGTCAAAAATTGGTAAACAAATTCAAGATGCAATTTTTATTTCCACAAAAATGTTCCTAGGTATGTGGGATATCTAGAATGTTGCAACAGCCGTGATTGTGACAGAAGGAACGCTTCATTCTGGGACATTATTCCAATTCTCCAGCGTTTATCTGAGTGTAGAAAACTGAAGATGATGATGCGTTTCAACAACTCATTCATTTGCAGAAGAGAAATTGCCAGAAGAATCTTCAACCCCCCCCCCCCGAAAAAAATTGAAAATTGGAAAATGTTATACGATTGAACTGCATACCAAATATATTCAAAAATACATGTTACAGCTGAGCAATTTCCATCGGATTTACAAATCATGAATTTATTTCAAATTCCTTAGTGGAGATACAATACAGAATTGAAAAAAATATCTCCTTTTGCAAAGGACCATCTTGCCAAGGTGATCAATGACCATGATAAGAAAATTAATAATATGCCATTTCTAACAAAGCTGCAAAGATTTATAGCAAGTAATTAAAAAAATTCCCGTGTTTTTTAAAAATATTGTGTTGGGGAATAAGTTCGTAGCGTTTTTATATTTCTTTTATTTCACCACGATTTGTTTGCTGTATTGCAAAGTATTTATTCGATAGAACTCTTTCTGCTCTACAAAACTATGTTGATTGTATTTTTAGGTTTCTAATTTATTTAAAGTTTTGAGGCTTAGAAATGGAAAATCCAGGAGGCAAAAATCAACAGTTTCGACATCTGCTCTTCTTTGCTTTTCATCGAGGTCAAAAAGGTGTCGAAGCAGCCCGGGAATTTTGCGACGTGTATGGAGAAGGTGTCAGGCGAATTTACAGCTCAGAAATGGTTTGCAAAGTTCAAAAATGGCGACTTTGACGTCGATGACACTTTTCTCAAATCACTTTTGAAGGAGAACGGTTGCCAAATCAGACGTGAATTGGTGGACAAAATGGACTGCAATCCTAAAACGATTCTCAATCCTCTTCATTTAATAGGATTTATCGAAAAAATGGTAGCCTGGCTGCTTCACAGGCTCAACGAAAAAAAGAAAGAAAGTCGCCTTCAGATTGCTACTCAGCATCTCGCCCGCCAGCGAGCAACACGATGTCATAAATAGCGCTTTTTGTACTGAATCGTCAAGGAGATGAGAAACGGTGCCTATACATCAATATGAAGCAAGGGAAGGAGTGGGTGGCTCCAGGAGATACGCCAAAACCAAGAGTCAAGCCGGACCTTCAACCAATGACGATCATGATATTTGTTTGGTAGGACTGGAAGGGCATGGTGCACTGGGAAATGCTCGAGAAGAATGCCATGGCCAATAAGGAGCTCTACATTACCTAGCTATACCGTGTGAATAAGGCTATTCAACTGAAAAGACCTACTCGGCATGGTCAAACCATACTCCTTCACAACAACTCAAGGCCCCATGTTGCAAAAGTCGTCAAAGCAGCATTCCAAGAGCTCGAATGGGAGGTCCTTCAGCATCCACCGTATTCTTCGGCCCTTGCACCAATCGATTACCCTCTTTTCGCTCCCTGCCAAACCATATGAAGGGCGTTACCTTCGATAAGTAAGTGGTCATTAAAAATTGGCTCAACAACTTCTTTGACAACAAACCAGGCGAATTTTGGCGGAACGTCATCAACAAATGGGTCGAAAGGTAGGAAGAGGTTGTAAACAGCTAAGACGAATATATAATTGCTTAACTTATTGATATAATTGTTTTTTGTTTAAATAAACGCCTTTGGTCAAAACGCTACAAATTCATTCCCCAATCCAATAATTTTTCCACTTAAGAAATTTTCGACTTGAATTTTCCATTTCCAAAGCAAAAAAAAAAAAAAAACCAGGTTAAAGAAGAAATAATATTTATGTGACAAAATTTATCCATTTAGGATAGTAGATCCGATAGTATAAACTTCCTCTGGTAAAACCGTTCTTTCTCGTTACTACAGGGAATTTCTATTATCATCAGGATGTTTCCACTAGAGGTCACCTCATGCATGGAGCTTCAAGTGCGAGGGATGAACCATGCAGAAACTATGGAAATACTAGAACACTAAGATTTATTTTTGTGCATGCACTCATGTTCTATGTGAAGTAATTATAATTTTAAAATAATAATTTTTTACTTCAGCAAGTAATCAAAATTATTTGATGGAGTCAGCTGCAAAAAATCCATTTAAAAATTAATCAATAATGAAACAATATCACTTCTTCCATAAATGGATGAAACAGTAGATCAGTCATAATATTTAATTTCTTGAATAATATAACTACTGATTCTGAAAAAATAGGCATTTGAATTATTAACTAACGAGAATTCTGGTAAAAATTGAACACGTTTATCATAATTGGATTCTTTCACCTTCCCTAATAATTTCGAAAAAATTAATTTGAAAAAAAAAAACGTTCTGGCATTTTATTTAGGATAGTTTTCTTTCAACCAATCTTGATAGTATATCATTAAGCAGAAAACATATTACAAAAGTATTTTTTTTTCATTCAGAATTTTCACAAATTTCTGTAGATTGGGAAAACCTTTACCAAACTGAACCAAAATGTTTTTTTTTTTGTTTCGTCCCGATGCCAGAGAGATGGGCTAAAAATTGTTTCACACCCTTTGTACCAGAAGGGAAAAATTAAATGTCTTGCAGCCGAATAAAAAAAAGAACTGTTAAAACAATTCGAAAAAGAAACTGGTGATCTTTGGAATTCGAAGTTAATCATTTCAATCCGAAGAATAAAAATATAAGCAAATTAAAGCTTTAGAAAACAGTCAAGATTCACTTTAAACGAACCTACAAATCCCAATTAAGATATGTAGTGGCTTGCATAACATCGACATTGGGCTTAATTTTTCTTAATGCTTCCTTCAAAACTGGAGGCTGTTCCCAATTCCAACATTCATAATTTGAAATATTTCCTCTGTATTTATATGCGAGGGGTGTTTTTTTGGTCGGACATTTAATAAGTTTACTGCGAGATGAACTATTACGTAAACTGAAAACGACTTAAGCAAAATTTCCAATTTCTAAAATGCATTTTGGATAATTATTTTCACAATCGGCTGAAAGCAACATTTTATACGAAAAATTGTATTCACAAGATCTCCATGGAATTTTATTGATTAAAGTCAATGCGTTTGCAGAGACCGAAAAATTGTTGACACAGAAAATACAGTCATAGCGTTTACATAGAAAACACAAACCGAAAGACTGATGTGGTTCGGAATGTCACGCATGTCTACACTTTAGACGCTTAATTTGTGTATCAAATTTTATTAAGATAATACATTTTATAGCTACTGAATTTGTACACGTGCAGCCCTCCATGGAATGGATTTCGATCAAATGTACGAATTTATTTCTTATTTTTTGAATTTAGTCTTATGCCCCTATGCCAAATTTCATCCGTCTATCTCTTAGCATTTCAATGATCGTCTTCATAGGAAAACAGATGAGCATAATGCCACTGAGTTTTTCCAATTTGGGAAAATGCAGAAGTTTGGCGATTTTTAAGAAAATCGAATTTACCGAGCTCAGTTACGAATGATGGAAATTAAATTAGAATTAATATGGAATTTGTTAAAAATGCAGAGTAAAAAAAACGTTAATCTACTGCCTGGAAATTAACCCTCCAGTCGGCGACATTCAGAATGCAATACTTGCCGAAAGCGGCGCGTCTGAATAACAGATTTCTTCTTAAAAGTGTCAGGGTCTGGACAAAAGGATTGCTTTCCCCTTTCGCGGTTATTACCTCACAGCAGGGGTAGGCTTATTAGCCGATGTCATGTTGTGAGTGACAGCTGCTGCTTACCGCAGTCTTTCGATTTCTAAGACCATGTTTCTTTCAGCCGATCGAAATAACATAGATTGAAAACGCAGAAAACATGATTGTGTTTTAGAGGATTTCTGATTATTTCATGAAACACTACATATAATTTAAATTAGAAATAAATTATGTTGTATTTAATATGATAAGAATCTAATTTTTATGAATTGAAAGTGTTCGCCTATTTTTTTTTATTGTAATTTGCTTCGCAAAATTTTTAATCCCCTCGTAATGTGAAATTATATTTCGAAGTTACATACAAGTGATGAAATTCTTGAAAAAAAGATTCTTTCAGCGCATTTCCAATGTACTTCAGTATTCTAAAATGCGCTTTCAAAATATTAATTGTTAAGGCATGAGTATTACGCTCATGACTAAATTTATCAATCTTTGAATAAAATTATGCAAATTGGCATAAATTCTTACGAATTTTTTTTAAAAAAAATGCATACATTCTTACGAATGACAAACTTAGAGGCTTCCTTTGTTTATCTCAAATAAAAGGATGGGTCCTGAATTGTTTTTTTATTTATTAAATGACAAACTTAATTAATAAATGAGATCAAATTTATCTAATAAATAATTTACTTTTCCTATGTCAATCTCAATTTAAAAGCATTTTAATCCATCATGATTGAAAAAGCTCTTTTTCAAGCATTAATAAAATGTTAAAATTTTACAGTTCATTCGAAAATAACACAGTAGAAATATATTTGGTACATTAAATGTGAATTCAAAATTTTCTTTATCAATGATACGAATATTTTTGCCATAAAAATGATACGAATATTTTTGCCATTTCAAAATTTCATTTATTGAATTACAAATAAACCATGTAGCTGAAGCGAAAGTTCTATAACTAGCATGTCACTAAATAAGATACAAAAAGTTCAAGATCTTCATTTTCTCAAAGAATGTATTTTCGTGGTGATATATTCAAATGTATAAATAAAAGTATACACTATATAAATACTGTTGTGATAATTCAACTTTTATTGCGAATAAATGTTAAAATTTTATGTAACTTTAATTAATAAGCATTCTAATTAAAATTATTGATAATTTTATTCCGAGGTGTTTATTTCTAGTTCCAAATTATATAAGGATAAAATGTGTTCGCCCTAGGTCAAACAGTTTGATCTGGAGATCGCCAATACGAATATTCTGCTCACTATCAGTAAGGATGCTCACTATTTTAGTAGAAATGATGGTAAGAGACCTGCGTGTCTGACACCCTTGTCCAAACAAATTATGTTTTTAAAAAAGGAAAATGTGAGGCTAAAGTTTATTAAGAATAAAGAATTTCAAATTACTTGAAAGGTGGGTATTTCTGAATTATCCTAACTCCTGTGAAGAAACTGGATAAATAAACGATAATCACCTCAAGTGAACTCAAATTTTACAAACAAGAGAAGAAGGTAATCTAAATGCCAGTTGCACGCATTAATTTTTTTTAATTGTAAGATATGAGATAAAATTAGACCAAGGAGTTAAAAAAATTAGAATTTAAAACTCAAAGTATAATTATTTAACTTTAATTAAATTAACTTAAAAATATTATAACTTTTAACTCATTAATTCATTTACTTTCACGAGCACTAAAATTTGCGGATTAAATTACACAATATTAAACGTATATAAAAATGTCACTTAACATTATGTGTAACATTCGCAGAAGCGCGTGTTGTAAATATGAGACTGAAAAGTGAAATAAGATTAATATTTCGATTAAAAAATATAACCTATAAAAACTGCGCTTATTTTAACTTTGAAAATATTATTAAAAACTAGAGAAAAATATAAAATTAATATCTCTACAATGCTTACATTTCTGTTTATATTCGTCAAGAAATGTGAACTTCCACAAACAAAAAAATTGCAAATTAAACAAATATTCAATTTTCATATATAAATTATTACGTTATAACAATATAGAATTTAATATAATGAATATAAATCTTATCTTTCTAAAAAAACTCACTTTTATTTATGGATTTGTTACAAATAAAATATCTCCCCGTTTTAAATTACACTTATCAATGAAAAAAAAATCATTCAGAGATGAAAAGTCTCGTTCGTCAAATAAAATTTTGCATATAAGTTCAGCGTCTTATTTTTTAAAAAAATAAATTGCATAAGCAATCAAAGTACATTATAAAAGAAAAAATTGTCAAATTTTTATTTTATATTTATTTTTTAGATTAACTATCATTTCATCCTAGAAAGTTTTAAAATCTTATGAATGATTTTTTTAATAACAATACTCATATATGTTCATTCCGGGAAAATATTTTCATACGTTCAGTTTTATTCCTTTTATTTAAAACTTAATGTGGATTCACATTTATTCTCAAAATCTCAAAAGTAAGGTTGAGAATGTAAACGAAATTTTAAAATGCCTAAAAGAACGCGACCAGGAAGACAACATTCCTATCGTCCCCTGATAACGACTGGCTTCTCCTTATCTCACATTTCCTTCTCATTACCTCGTAGCTTGAGTTTTGGGGAAGCGAAAAGCTGGATCCGTAAAAGTACGGGCAGTGACAGTTTTAAGGGGATTTCAATTTCCGTCTTTTCACGGGTTTGGCGCTTTAAAGGGAGATACGATTCCGTCTTTTTGAGGGGTTGACGCTTGGAGGGTTAACAAATATTCTAAATTAATGAAGCTATAAAAGCATTTGAAAAGTTAAAACTAGAGGAGAATATCTGGATAACAAACATAATTGAGCCAATCTATATCCTTAGATTACTGGAAAAGATTACTGGATTTCTCGGTCCTTATTGGTCGCCGTTAAAACCGAATCGTGTCTAAAAAACTTCCATGCAATCTCAAGGAATTACTTATAAGAAAGTAAAACGCGCATATTTCTGAAGTTCTTGCTATGACACCATAGAAACGAGTTTTTTTAACGAATATTATTCCAATTTATATTTTTTTTTAAATGTAAAACATAAAACGACTACATATTCATTGCATAAGTTTCGTATATGCATAATGTAGGCGAGTATTTTACAAGAAAGTGAATTATCTATTATCGGTTCATCTCGCAGGGATGTTGCAGAAAAATACTCTTTTTAATGGATAATTTATCAGATTGAACTGTCTTGATCCAATAGCCCTTCTCTGAATGATTATGGAAATTTTTCTCACAACATTTAATGAACAAAAAATTGTACTCAAACCTGATATACTATAAATTGGCAACTTTTTACGCAACTATTGTGAAATATGTAACATAATTGTCAAAAAAAATTAAATGCCGTTTATTGAAGAGGGTTTTAACTCGTCATTCCGCTTTGTTGTAAAATGCGAGATATCTTGAATATTTTTTATAACTTATCTGAAATTTTTTAGGCAATAAAAGCAATAATGAGAAGATAAAAAGTTTTTTAGTATTTCTTTTATTTGTTATACAATTTATAACGAATACCCCATATAATATTCTTAAAATCATGTGACGGATATTTGCATTGCTCGTCAGTTGTTTTCAGTTAGAATATATGACCAAAATATTTCTTACTACATGTTTATTTCATGTTAGTAGTACATGTTTATTTCATGTTAGTTAGTTTGTAGATATATTTAGAAGAGATGGTCATTGAAGATAGATCAAAAGTTGAAGGGTCAATCCGTTGCGAGACTGTAAATGCAATTGGTATTCTACGATCTTATGCAATAAATGTGAAATTAATTTGTATCTAAATAAAGGCAAGAAAAGTTTTAAATTATCATCAGAAAAAAATTATAAAAAGACATAACTTTTTTTTTTATTTTGTACTAAGCTTAGTATTTGAATTCGAATTGTGATGGATATTTTAATCATAACTTATTTGAATTATTTAATCTTATGTATTTATAGTTTTTGTAAACATTTTTCCTTTGATCTAAAGCATGCATTATACAATCATGCAACGAATGGTAACCAAAAAGCCAAACATGTCACATCTTCAGTATATAGTATTTACAACTTCAATACCATTTCTATTCACGAAATAAGTTAACTACAAATGCTTGCTAATCTGAAAGCAGTGATTCATTTCAATAAAATTTTAAGTGTATATTATGTATCGTGCGCGGTTAAGAAAATTAACATCCAAGCACCAGTGGCATATAAGAATTTGCCCAAAGGTCAAAATTTCTTGCTGGCAATTAAATGATGATGAGGACGATTAATAGCTTTTTAAGAGAAAATGCGAGAACATTAAAGGGGAGGGAGAATATTTATCTTTTTTTCCTAAATAAAATTTATCTAACATTTTTCAACATTGCTTCTATATTTAACAATGCAAATGTTGGAAAAGAATTGTCTAGTTTTTCCCTGTAGCATTATCTGTTTTCCAACACAGGTCTTAATTATTGTATTTTTTTTAACAATGCGTTGTTCTATTTCACTGTAAATGAACAGTTTAACAATTGTGAACATTTTAATATTGTTATTGATTGGCATCAAAGTGGTTGATATTTTGTGCTGAAAATATTTTGAGCTATTTAACTTTTTCCTTAAAGTGAAAAAACAGCCGTTATCATGGCTATAAAAGCATTTGCTTGGCTTAAGACCAAATTGTAAGTATTCATTTTTCTGCTAAA
>JAOUZG010001463.1:0-15888 GCA_026289955.1 Argiope argentata | reverse complement strand
ATGAATTTGAATGCTGGTGGAATATTTATTTTTTTAAAAAACCTGACCTTAAAAAAATTTGAATCAAATGATTAGTTTCTATTCTTTTATAATATAATTATTCCTAGCAAAATAGAGATAATTGGTACTTACAAATTAGACCATCGACACCAACGGTTTAGTAATCCATTATCGATATATTCAGCGATAAACTGTCAATGCCATGGAAACCAAGAAAATGGCAAAACAGTTAAGATTTGAAGAATTTTTAAAATAATGGCGGTTTTTGCCATTATTGGCAGTTTAGTAACTCATTGGCAACAACTTCAAATTTGACAATAAAGATTTTCAGTCTAATACATAAATACCAATGCATTTTGCTTGATCGATTGTTGTGAAATTTTGCCAATTTTTTAAAGTCTCTCTCTCTCTCTCTCTCTCTCTCTCTCTGTATATATATATATATATATATATATATATATAATATTGTAGTGCTCTCATTAGAAATTAGCTAGGTCCATTAATCATGTTTCCCAAACTAATTATAATGAAATATTTAAACATTCACTTTATGCATAGTGAAATTCTACTGTATTTATTCACATGAATGAATATTGGTGGGTAAATTTTACAACATTCTTTTTCTGTAGGTTTTTTAATGTAATTTTTTAAAGTCGATGTGTCCTTTTTTTTCTAATATTTTCGCTTAGCATATTTACTTATTTTGTCATCAAGAGATTAGGAGGGTAGCAGAAGCTCTACATCTAGCCAAACCAGTGTCATTTTACGTGTAAACCACTGTGTATATATACATTGCACTGCAAAGTGAGTTTCTCTAGCATGATTAAATTTCCATTATTAACATAGCTTTATTACTAGAAAATAAAGCTAGTCTCGAATTCCGATTGCCTTCAATGACCTGATAATAATTTGGTTTTAAGACTAAATGATTCCAGGTTTAAAACCCAATTCCATGGGAGAACCATTGTGTAAGTGGGTCTGTTGCACTTTCAAGCTATTGATGTCAATTTTCCTCCAGTTGTTATGAAGAGAATGCCAACTCGATTTTCTCATTGCCATTTAGTTGTTTAAAAATTGCAATCTATTTTGTAGAAGGCGTTTCTTATGAATTAATATTATGGTTTAAAAAACTTCTGTTCAGATAATATATCATCTAACATTCATAATGCTGAAATTTCATTTTCTCATTCACTATGTTAACGGATATGTGTAAGATATTAACACAATGTACTTCCATACCTTTCAATAATGGAAGAAAATCATGATATTTAAATTTTGATCAATGAAAATGGTTTAAATTTGAATTCAAAAATAAAATTCGTTGTTAGTAAATGCAAAATAAGACTATTTTTTTTAATTGGTTTTAAAAAGACTGTTTTTTGAAAGTTTAAAGAAATATTTTTAAAAAATCAATATTGTTTTGTATAAAGATATTTTCATAGGACATGAAAGTTTGGTATATTCTTGAAGATTTTTCTTAATATATCATATGAAATAATAAATTTTATACTAAATTAAAATGCTACAAAATGTTTCTGTTGTAATTAACTTTTTAACAATCAGATCTTCTAAAAATTGATTTATTTAAAAATGAATTAATGAAACACTATTCCTAAAATATTGTATTCTATTAATAATATTGCCTCTTGTTATAAGGTATATTTTCATTTCAGGGTGAAACAGAACAACATCAACTAATGTTAATCATCTATTTTTGTGGTTCTATTACTCCTGAGACACTTCCAGGTTGCGAAAACCTAGACTTATGGAAGAAATTGAAACTTCCCAAAGGTCAGAAGCGTATGCTTAAAAATCTTCTAAAGGTAAGATGTAAGCCAAAAATATTCAGCTTAAGATAATTGTGAAAATTTAAATAATATCTTTAGATACACGCTTTTTAACTGAAACAAAATTTTACTTGCTTTGCGTATGTTATGGATTTTTCGGATTAATTTCTAAATTGCTGTAAAAGAATAAATATGTAGTTGTTTGTAGTATTGCCATTTCCTCTGTAAGTTTATAACAATTTCATTTAAATGTTTCTTTTGTCAGTCTATTCTAAAAATTTGCCTTTGGTTGACTATATAATTTAAAAAAAACAACATTATGTCTATAGGAGTATTGTTCTGTCTAAAAAACAAGTATTTTTATTCATTTAAACAACTTTTGTATTTATGAACAAATACAGCAGAGCTCAAAATATTATAATATATAATGTTGCATCCTAAACCCTCTTTAAAAAAGTTACTTAGCCAAACGATTTTCTTGTCCCTATATTGTTTTTTAAATTATCTTCAAGATAGGTTTCTGGGCTCTTTAAATGTAGATTTTAAAAACTTATTTATTTTGCATTTTTGCTGTTATTGTGTTTGTATTAAACTATATTTTGATGTCTCGTTAATATACATTCTCATATTTTAAATATGTAATGAATTCAGTTTATCTGCTCTTCCCCTACCCCCTCATAAATTTGGAAATCAAAATATATTTCTAGTTCTCCATAGAACTTGGGAGTCTGATTGTTGTAACTTATCCATTATTAAATTTGAATTTGAGCTCTGAAATGCAGACTTTTTTTTTTGAGTTGTTAAAAGATTGCCAACTTTATCTTTCACTCTCTATTTTCTTTGATATTCTTACTGGTAAAAATAATTCTATTTCATTCCAATAATCGTATCTCGTATTTGCTGGTAATAATACCTGCAAATTAGTTTTAGGTGTCATTCTTAATCTTTCAAAACTAAAATTGATTTATAGTTTTTTAATTGTGACTGCATTTATTTACAATACAACATTGTTAATCTTTTACTTTTTATACTTTCAGGATTTTGTGAAAGATAATCATGCTTTGGATTTACTTGATAAGTTATTAACTATTGCTCCTGCTGCTAGGATTGATAGCGATACAGCCCTGAATCATGATTTTTTCTGGACAGATCCACTCCCATGTGACTTAACAAAGATGCTGAAACCTCTTACTCGGTCTATGTTTGAATATGGCTTGAGGAATAGGGATGATGTACAGTATCAGGGTGCAGGACCATCGCACTTGTATGCTGCTGCTGCCAATAATGAGCTTTACAAAGATAGAATTTTCTAAAAATGAATGTTGTATTATTTTAATCAATATTGATGTGATATTTTATTTTGTATAGGGAAATAAAATTGTGATATTTTATTTTTGCCTATGTTTGTGTATATTTAAAACCTAAGGCCTGCAAAATGAAACCACTTTGCCTTGAAAAAAATGTCTAGAGAATGAAAAGTATAATTTAATACTAAAAGAATCTGTATTTTTTTTAAACTTTTTTTTCTGTAATCAGGAATAAAATCATGAAAATGTTCTTAGATAAAAAATCTTCCATGGAAACGTCTTATGGAAACGAATTAAAATAACACCATGGCGCCCTCTATTATTAAACTAGAATTTTTTTGCATGAATTAAAAAACATTCAAATTAAAACATTTTGAATAGCCGACTGTTATAAGATTCAAATTGTGCTGCTTTCTATCTGCTCTATATTCTTGAGCTATATCTGTAAAAAACACAACAGAATATATATTATTTTCCCCAAATTAACGCTTATGTAGCATGTTTGGTCTAAAAAAATGCCTTGTAAAAAGTATATTTCAGAAAGAAAAAAAAAACTAAAATTCATTTAAAAATCCGTGAAATTTTTCCGAATGAAAATAAAACATTTTGGTAAATGAAAGTTGTCTTCCCTTTCAACTTCCGTATTTGAGAAAAAGGAATGGCCTAAAATAATTTGGCACCAGATTTTTTTCAATTGAAAATAAGATAAGTTTTTAAATGCTTAATTTTCCTGAAAAATAAATTTTGGAAAAATTATACAAATTATTTTAAATCTTCCATGCAGAAATATTTGTTGTTAGAAAAATGGGAATTTATTATAATATTATTTTGTCTCTTAAAAATTCAAATTTTTTCATATCGCTGCGAACAGTAATAGCATTCTGTGTATATGATTCAACTTCATTACAAGATGAAGTTGGAAGTTTAGTCTCCAAAAACACAGACATTTCGAAAAGAATGAAAAAATAATTGTATTACGTAGTTATGTCAAAAAAAGAACAAAGGATCGCTATTAGTACACAAATATATCAATTGAATCACAGGTCCTGACGTAGGATGAGCCCAACCAATCAGCGGGCTTAAATTTTTGTAAGGTTCCTATCAATGTAAGGTTAGTTTATATGCAACCCGGCGACCGTCCTTGGATAAAACGCAACCTTCGCACATAGCTTCGTTCAACTGTCGTAGCGCCCTCTATCGGCGACTCGAAACTTTAGACGCGCGTTAAATACGGCAAGATGTTAACATCATCAACGCTTCACATAAGTATCGTTCGCCAAAACTCACTGGGGAGATACGCTGTGGTGATTGCTAAACATATAAGCCAGATAACATCCCTCGGACCGAAGTGCACTTTTGGCCCAACGGATAAGTTACTTGGCTACTAACCATAAGATTGGGAGTTCGGGCCTAGCGCATCCGCTATACAACTAAACGTCTTTAAATTTGCTGCCATACAGAGGCAATCCAAAAAACTGATAGCAAAACCGGGGGGATATAGTTTGGCGCTGTAGTTTCGAATCTATCCTCTACATCCAAAATAAAATTTTACCACTGGATAGCTAAAGGATCAAATAATTCCTTACGATAAACGAGAATAGCGACGCATAGCGCGCGGTGGGGGGGGAAGCGCTTCCAGTTAGAGGTTATTTTGCTGCGTATCGAGATTTGTAATCAGTAAAACTTTTGACTCGGAGAAACCACAATGCTCGTTTGAGTTTTAATCGTCAGCTGTCGTCAAAATTTATCGATTGTAATGAAAATATTAGTTTATAGTAGTGACACTGAATATAATCAGGTATTAGAATAAAAAAATATTATCAAAAATATATAATGTCGACCTATAAGCGTCGAAAAGCCAAATTCAAATTCAGAGATCATATACGGTTGGAAAGGGCTTCTCAAGAACTATTGAATGGTAATAATAAAATCTAAAATTATACAAGATTATGAGCCTGATCTTACTACACCAATTATGATAGTAGGAGACTTGAATGTTGATGTCTCACAAAACCGCTCATTGTCCGACTTCATGCTCAGCGAGTTCAATTGATCTTCTATTGAAACTTCTCCAACAACTTTAGGTAGTACCGGCATTGATTAAACGCTTACCAGAAATCTCGATGTATCTTGTAGGCCATTTGTGTCGTACTTTTCGTATCACAGACCTAAAATTAACGAAGTTATATTGTAACACAATAATTATTTGCTTTGTGGTGAAAGATATCTTCTCTTTGCAGCTGTTTACGGTTGTATAATCGTAAGTAATGGAGGCGCCAGGCGAGAGCCGATGTCTCATGAATTTCCTGTCTGGACAGAGTTTGCTTAGATAGTCTAAGAGGCGAGTGAAATAAATTGCGTGGATTTTAACCGGAATGATTCCTTAGTGTTTTATTTCTGAAGATGAAATTATAACAACCTACTGATGGAAATCAAATTATTTCCCATAGCTTCCTTGCTTTTATCCTAAATACACAAATAAAAATAATTTATTTAAAATATATAATCAGTTACATAAACGTGTCCATGTCTCAGACACACCATGCATTTTACTTCATCTCTGAATATGGAGGTTTGTTTTGTTAAGTATAGAAGAGGATTTCAAAAAATAATTAGACACCTTAGACAGGCTATTATATTGCAGAAGGTTTGGTTGGACTTTCATAGATGCGTTAAGTTAATGTTTCAGAATGTTTGATTTCGGTAATTACATATGATTTCTCATAAAATTCAGATATATTTGCTAGTCGACTTTTCAGAAAGTTCGCTGAGATTTGTATAGTTGCATTTAATTAATGTTGGGGGAAAAATGTTTTTTCTCTGCACCAGAATCGCAGAGGATTTAAGATGATGACCAGATGGTTTCTTTCTTTTTTTTTTTTTTTACTGAGCCAATGTTGTAGAGCGATACTTTTTTTTATCATGTCAGAACATGATGCAGTTTTGGGAGTGAGGTTTGTGGTGTCAAAAAAAATCAGTAGGCGAAAAATAAAAATGTTATTATATGCACGAGTATCTAAAAAAAAACAGCTTTTAATAACGCGTTGCCATTGCATTTACAAAAGCTCTGATTAAAAAAAAGCTAATTATTACATTAAATAAAACCTAGAAAAATGTCATTATAAGAAATAAAATAATTAGGAAATGTATTATAAGGAAATAGGATTGTAATAGTTTAAGGAAATAGGATTATAAGAAATGAAATAAATAGGAAATGTGATATTTAAAAAAAAAAAAATGCGAGACAAAGTTTTTAGGATCGTTTGCAATACTAAAGTGACTTATTAAATGAACCAATGAAAATGAATAAAAATATAATTTAACTTGCACAACCACGTGGTGCTTGGCCGCTCCAGAAATGGTGTTCTGACTGAAATATACATAGCAGATTTCATTTTAGTATTTTTTTATTCTTTATTAGATCAAAAGTAATTAGAGGATTTCAAATGATTAAAAGATACTTTTTAATAAGCCATTTTACGCCAATGAAGAAACTTCGCTGAGATTTTCGCAGCTGAATTTATTTGAAGTTAAAGGATGTTTCTTTTTATCACATTCAGCACAATCAGAAAGTCCTCCTGTCTCTGTTGTTTCAAGATAAACCAAGAAATATTCGAACAGAGGTGGATTTCCGAACAAGCGCACGCCTCGGGCCTCAAAATTTAGCTCTGAAATAATAATAACCTATTAAATATATTAAAATTTTGAAAAACAGGATAATTTTTAATAATTTTACACTTTACAATTACACTCATTTTTACACTCTTTTATTCTCATAGTTCTTCATCCATCTCTATCAAAGAATTAAGCAATATCAATACCCTTGAAAAACCAACTATTCTGAGAAGGAGAAAGTTAAAAGTTATCCGGGGGGGCATTTAACGATATCTTTTATCTTGTACGAATCTAAAGAGATAGATATCATATTGTACCCTCCTTTGCACTCGGACTCTATGACATACACGAATGGCTCACTAAGTAATGAACGTGTTTGTATAAAAGGAATAGGAGGCGTTTTAGCTAGAGACCTTGGTTAGAAGTTCTTTGCTGAAGAAGGTTGGTTTCTATAAAACATCCTATTGTTAGAGGCTTAGTGTTTCACGTTTTAAAAATATTGCCTTTGATTTGTGTTGTGGAAAGGAATTCATTTCTGTGTTTGACTTTTGATCAGTGTTGAAGATTGATAAGCATATATTTTTTAATAAATTTTTGTTTTTATTTTCGTATTTTTGAAAATATTGTAATCGCAGCTTTATATGTTTTGTCACAATTGAAAGTTAAAAAAAGGGTTAATTTACAATACGAACCATTAGGCATTGACACTGCTGAAAAAAATAAAATAAACTGGTTATTTTCTCCTCTTAACTGAGAGGAGAAAATTTTTCAACTCGGAAATCATCAAAAATCCAGCTAATATTTTTATGCGTCTAATTTTTTTTAATGTTTTAGCCATGACACCGAAAAGAAATGTTGATTTGGAAGCTTCAAAACGCGAAAGGCAAAAAGAAAAAGAAGAATATGCAGAACGATATAAAAATTTACTCAATAAATTTATTATAGCGTTTGAAAAAAGAGCTAAAATGAAAAACGCGCCAGAAAGAGCAGTTGAGTAACCTGATGCAGTATGTGTACCTAAAAGAATCAATGAGCAAATTGAAATTGAATATACACATGAAGAAAATGTTGAGCAAGCTGAAGTAAAAAATGAATTCAAACAAATTAATAAGCGAGTTAAAATAGAATGAAATTTGAAAAGACCGAGGAGCGTGCTGAAACAAAATGTGCACAAGAAAAAAACACTGAGCAAGCTGAAGTTGAAAATGAATTCGAAGAAATTGGTGAGTGAAACGAAATAGAATGCAAACCTAAAAAGACAGATGAACAAACTAAAAAAGAATAAGCACAAGAAAAAGAAGTCAAATTCAATTTTAAGTTCCTAGGTTTCGCCTCCCCTCCTATTTCTAACAAAAAAAAAATAGATGCAGAGCTTAACAAAATGAAAAATATGTATAAAGAGTGTATGTAAAATATGTATATTAGAAATATAATTGGAGGAGAAAGGGGCCTCAAATTGAATTGCGCCTCTGGACTCTGAAATTCCAAACCCACCACTGTATCCGAACTTTAAGTACTTGAAGAAACGGTTTATGATAGGCTGATAGGTAACTATATCAGTCTCGACCATTTGCTGTAGCAAATGGTCGAGACTGATATAGGTTTGCAGTTTCGTCAATTGTTAGATCTGGATGAATTTCTTCTTCGTTGAGGTCCTGAATATTTTCAGCAGTGGAAGCTGCTTCATCAATTTTTTCATTCTGCCTTTTATAATTAGTTGCTATTTGGCATCAAATACGACATTTGTTTAGTTGATCCAGTTTGATAGGTTTTAAACATCAAAACGAAAAGCAAACATATACGGTGTTATCATTCATCCAAAAAACCTGAAAATAGCACCATAAGAAAATTAGATAGAAACAAATTCCAGGAAACCAAGAAAAATCGCTTCGCACCAGTAAATATATCATTACTCAAAAAAACTCAAATGACAACACTCAAGGTGATCAAGCTTAAAAATAGCCAATTAAACAATGATGTAGCTAAATCAACAACTCCCGTTATTTAAAAATGCATTGTTTCTATACGTTATCGAAACCAAAGTATTTTTATTTTTATCATGCCATAAATATTGGAAGACATATTCAAGTATTCTATTTTATACATTTATAATTTTGCAAAACAATGTAACTCAGGGGATAAGCGACGGGAATCTCAAAAACACTGGTTGACTAGTTGTTTTTAATTAAGTGATGGATATTAATTGTTTTTAATAAGAGGTGGATTTAGTGGGTTTATTGTTTTTCGTTGGTTGAGATGGATTGGATAATTCTGGTAACTGCGATAAAATTTCATAGGATTCTGAATCATCAAGCAATATTAATATACCAGAAGTCAGTGAATTAGTATTTGCATATTTGCCTTGCTTAGTTAATTTAATTATGTCAACAATCAAACCATTTTTAACATCCTGAAAAAGATTACAGTATTTCAAAAAGTCAATAGCGATTATTGGTAGATTAACATTCGTTTGCACTCGGAAAAGTAATTCGATGCATAATTATTAAATATACAATGGCTTGTTTATTGCTCCAAATTTTTATATGTGCGCGTGTTTAAAGTTGAATTTCTCCATTACCATCCCGTTTTATCATTCTGCAGGTTTTTTCAACAATCAAATTTCTAAAATAAATAAATAAATAAAACTTCAAAATGATGCACCGTCTTGAATGTTGCCAAAGAGGCACCACCGAGTGCAAAGAGTTAAAGGTTCTAAGCAAATTCAAGTCTAGAATCAGGTGCTTTCGATCAAATGTCGATATTTTCCTACCCTTAGCATTCATAAGGAGTAACTCATATGAGGAACGACTTTAATATGTCGGCAAAATCGATAAGTCTACTCCAATATCCACCGAAAATTTTAATTTACTAATTTTATCGGCCAGCAGGATTCGATTTGTCTGGCGATTGTGACCAATCTCTCGATCGCCCAGTAAAGGAAAACTAAATGTAGTTTTCCTTTAGAGTCAAAAGAGCAAGGTATTTGCAACTTGATGTTGATGGGATATGAAGTAACAAAGTCTGTAATCCCCAGCAAAACACAGTAAAAAAAAATGTGTTTTTGTCAAAATTAATATGACAAAAGTAGATGCCATTTGAAGGTTCTTTATATCTCTTCAACCGGTCTCGAGAGTTAAACTGCCGCGATTCGATAATTAAATTGCCTATTTCTAATTGGCGACAGCGTGGGGTATTATTGAGGTAAGATTGTCAACCATGTTGTTAACTAAGCGATTTTCTGATCAAGTCCATTTTTTTGTCATAGTTGTTACCTATCCCCGTGGTGTAGGAAAGCCTACACTAGGTCCAAAAGGCCCTGACGCGCCAGATCTCTATAGATAAGATCTTGATTGAGTCACAACAGCCTCCATGAGGCGCCAAGACAATAAATAAGGTAAGCAAAATTGGCAGAGAGGCGACAGCAAAAAGGAGAGAAAATCCTGATCTCATTCAAAAAACATCATACATTAGATCAAGTTGAGTAACTCGAGTATCTAAAGTTGAAGATGTAGTCTGATTGGTTTTAATGTTTGTCAAATCGCTAATTTTATTTTCAATGCACGTTAAATCACCCAAATCATTCAAAGTAGTTTAGATCGTTTGGGTGCTGTTTGGGAATCTACTTATCCAATGAGATTTTAATGATGGTTCGACAATAGTATCACTATCCAAAGCCTTCATACATGTTAAACAATTGAGATGACCTCTGATTACCAAGCTCCCATTCCTGTGAGAGTGCACGAATTTTTGAAGCCTCGTTCACTCAATGGAATTCAATCAAACGGTTTTTAAAAGTTGTATATTTATACCTATCAAGGGATTTTCACTCAATGGAATTCAATCAAACGGTTTTTTAAAGTTGTATATTTATACCTATCAAGGGATTTTCAAATTGTCACTAATTTAAAATATCATAATCAGCTGCAGAAGTAGCATAATTAAATTTAGTATCATCTACAAGGTCATGGTAAATTGTGCTTCAAACTGTACAAACCAATTGCAGGATTAGCCCACCAAAAATGTGGTAACGATGCAAACACGAGAAACTGAGGCGTTTTTAACTACGCAATCTTCACTATCTTCTAGCAGTGTGAATTAAGCTACATGAATCGAAATCACTGTAACTAATTAACTGTTGGCTAATTATCTTAGAATTTTTATAATTAAATAATCAAAATGTCGCCAAATTTGATATAAATTTTAAAAAAAACAGCCAAACAGGTATTGGACAATGCCAGATTATTAGTATGAATCTATGGAGAAATTTCAGTTTAGTCTTGAATAAAAAGTAAACCTTGGTGCTATAATGTGACTTTTGAAAGTCCCGTAGATCTAATGTTAAAGATTAAATGGGATCAAAAGAAACTAAAGACGATTATAATAATTTCTAATTTTCATGTTTTTTTTCATTTGATGCAGAGTAATTTTAAGTAATCTTATTGTATTTTCAAACTTTTTATCTCAACTATTCCCGTGAAGGGTCTCCTTATTACAGTCTACGGGATTTCAATGAACCTTTACTTCTTAATAACTCCTGAAATAGTGAACGAATTTTCAAAATCTTTTCACAGTCGTACACAGAAAAAAAATATATATTTTATAACTGCATATAATTTTTGAAGATAGGATAAAGTTTTGCAGGATTTCGAAGGCCTGTAAGCTCTTGAAAGATATAAGGTATTGGAATTTATAGCTACAATGGTTTTTATCCCCTTTCGAAAGCCTGGGATATGAGCGATTGAAAGCGCTGTTTAACGTTAAACAGCCATGTTTCCCATTTTAAATAAATTTCTGATGATTCCATTTAACTATACATCAAAACAGGAAACGATGTCCATTCGTTTCTAGTGTCAACAATATGGATGGTTGTCCACATATTCAACTCAATAGCGATGTAAAAAATGAAATTTTTATTTTTAAAAAATATTAAACATTAATATGTTTTTGATAATTACTGGAATAGCAGAAATAGATAAAATCTCGTGAACTCAGAAAAATACAGTTGACTCTTGCATTGACACGATTTCACAGCTTAAATACTGATATAAATCTTGATGAAAGCAGGATCACTACATATTTTACAATCATATCCACAAATTAAGAATAATTCAGAGTCAAGCAGAAATCAAACTCTAAAATACATATCACCGGTAAAAGGATTACATACATCTTCAAATGCAAATAGCAGGAAACCACCAAAAGAATCCTATTGTACGTTACAATAACGAGAGTGTAAGAGAGTTTTACAGGCAAAGAAGTAAAACTGTTCGCAAGCTCTTTGTAACCTTTCATTGCATAGGTACGATACAAAGAACGCATTTGGATGATTTTCTACCTGGTAGAGACATCGGGCTTCTGGAATCGGGGTAACCAGCAAGTAGTATCCGAGGAACTTGGAATCACACAGAGTCTCATCTTCATGCTTTGGCAACGACTCCAAGATGATGGTAATGTGAGTAGACTGCAGAACAGGTCACCAAAGGGTTACAAGCCAAATGAGGACCGTTATTTGGCAGTTACTGCCAAAAGAAACAGTCGGAGCATGGTATCAGACCTATCTCGCCAGCTCTCTTCAGCCACTAAAACTACACTTTCATGACAGACCGTGTATAGACGCTTAGGGAAGTTTGGTCTATATGTTCATAGGCTTGTCTAATGTGTTCCACTTACTGCAACTCACTATCCCATGCGGTTAGCCTGGAGTAGAGAGCATGCATCGTGAACACCGCAAGAATGAGTGTGGGATGTTTTCCGACAAGTCGAGGCTTAGCTTGCAGTATGATTCCCGCTGGACTTTTATATGGAGAGCTCCAGGTACCCGCTACCACCAACAGAACATCATTGAAGACACCGTTACGGTAGTGCAGGATTGCTCGTTTGGGGAGGAATTATTCTGTGTTCCAGAATTAATCTGCTTTTTCACTGCTATGACACTCCAAATCTATCGGGCGTCATTTTGGAACAACATATAAGTTTGTTTCGGGGCGTCATGGTCGCAGAATTAGTGGTTATGAATGATAGCGCCCATTCTCACCGTGCAAACATCGAAACGAATGCCTTCGATCGGTGAATATCATCTGTATGAACTAGGCAACATTCTTACCGAATTTGAATCCAGTAGAGCACGTTTGAGTCATACTAGACCAACGAGTTTCAGCCCGTTAACCACCTCCTACATGTCTACTATAATTTCGGAGAGCATTGCTAGATAAGTGGTGTAATATTCTCCAAGATCAGATCATTATTTGATAGCATGCCTGGGCGTTGTACGAATTGTATTGCATCTTCTGGGAGACATACTATGTATTAACTACTATATCAACTATGTAATATTGGTTTCGATGAGTTCGAACATTTTTCTGTGTTTTTTGTAATTTGCTCAAACAATCGCAATTTTTATTCATGATATTAAACAAATAGTATCGTTTTTGCTCTTTACTTTTTGTTTAATAAATAATCTTTACAAATAAGTCACATTTGTTTTGATTCTGACTCTTCTTTTCCTGAACTTGCATTATCCTTAATTTATGAACATGAGTGTATTTTATATAATTATAAACGATAACCATTAGTCAAGATTAATGAAACTTTCCATCAGTCGATCATCATCAATCAAGTTTTACACTGCCTGAGGGGAAATTTTTTCAAGGGAAAGTAAAATTGTTTGAACTTGAAATAAATTTAATATTTATCTTAATATATATAAATTACGTGTCACGTTGTTTGTCCGCGATGGACTCCTAAACTACTTAACCGTTTTTAATAAAATTTACATACCACTTGCAGTTTGATTCAACTTAAAAGATAGGATAGTTTATTTTTCGAAATATCAATTAGTTCTGCAGAAATTAGTTAAACCCCCTTAATTTCTGTGAAATTAAAACCTGTAATGCTGCATTCCGAGTGAAACACGGTTTTTCGGAGCAGCAATCACTAATGCGTCCCGTTTCGCCCTGTAAAACCGCGTTTTTTAAATTGCCATCGTTACGCGTCCGTTCAACTTACACTCAATATCGCAGTGGAATCGGATGGACTTTCTATCATAGAACACGGAGGTATAATTTATTTTACGAAATATCGACGCAAAAATTAAAAATTGATTTTTTTAAAGTCCATTTTGACGTGAATATTTTCTTGAACGGCCCTATAAAATAGACGCTTAGCTGGAAAGGTACAAAAAATATGTTTCCTGAAAGACAATACGATGTAGTATGCAATACAATTAAAAAAATCGAATTTTTGGAGAATTTTTTCATGAAGAGGCGAAATTTCGCTTTAATATTTAACTACGCCGAAACTTTTCAAGATAACTCAATCATTTTTTTTACATAAAATTTGATAAATTTTTCAAAATCGTGTGAAAGATTGTAAAAAATCGACAAAAATTGCGCATTATAATTTTTTTGTCATTAATTGATTTTTCCTCTTCAACATTACAAATCTAAATCCTTGATAACTAAAAATGAGACTAAACTTTTTTTATATATAAGTTGGCATTTTTTCGGCACACCCTGATCAATTTTGAAAACAATCCAACAAAAATTACGCGTCTTATGAAATAATTACCCTACATTCAAAGCTG
This sequence comes from Argiope argentata, assembly GCA_026289955.1. Lineage (NCBI taxonomy): Eukaryota > Metazoa > Arthropoda > Arachnida > Araneae > Araneidae > Argiope > Argiope argentata. The sequence goes on along the minus strand of JAOUZG010001463.1, from coordinate 1,597 downwards.
CATGCATGGCAATGGGATTGCTCGAGGATCATAAACAGAGGTAACATAATATTAAGAAATCTATTTTAAGCAGCTCATCATTCAAACTACGAGAACTTTTTAAAGTTATCTTAGTACAAAGACAGTTTTTCAGAAGACATCCGGTTTCAGCATGAAAGACTACTACAAGGCTCCGCTCTTTCAACTAAGGACAAAGCGTACAGCCAATGCTTGATTCTGATTGAAGACACTGTTCAGACTCTGGAAGGTCAATGCTTAATGGATTGGTTTACCTCAGTCTGAGCGATTTGAGACTCATTTGCAAAACAGAGAGTGCATGCGAGAAAAAAATTTTGATCTTGAAGTTTTGAAGAAAGAAGTACATAATGCTGAAGCCTCTCTAACAGACGAACAGTCCAGCGTATATCAAAAGTTCCTCGATAGCATCGAGTCTGGTACAAGCCCAATATTTTTCTTAGATTCACTTGATGGCACTAAAAAAACATTTCTCTTAAATTTTTCTTCTTTCAAAGGTCAGAAGCAATAAAGGCATTGGCTTGACAACTGCATCATTTGGAATAGCTGCAACTTTATTGGAGAGTGGAAAGACAGCTCATTATACTTTTAGATTACCCCTTAACCTCAATTACTCAGAGAATCCAATGTGCAGTACTAAAAAACAGAGTAATTTGGCTAAGGGTTTTACAAGACTGTAAACTTATTATCTGGGATGAGAATACTATGGTTCATAAAGCAGGATTCGAGCGAGGCACTTAATGCAACTCTCAAAGACCTAAGAAATTCTGATGAATTAATGGGTGGAGTAACTGTTCTACGAGGGGGAGATTTTCTATAAACTACCATATGTACCTAGAGGAACACGTGCGAATGAAATTAAAGCATGCATCAAATCGTCGTATCTATGCCCTAAAGTGCAGAGACTTTGTTTGAATAAGAATTTGAGAGTTTATTTACATGGATATGCGTCGGCAGAATTGTTTTCTAATCTTCTCCTTAAAATAGGACATCTGAATGTGGTGGCAAAACTATTATACCCCCACGAACTCTCTACGGTAGTCACAGATTTGCCAGATCTCATCGCCAATATTTATCCTGATATTGTTGATATAAAAAATAAGCCAATTGAATGACTTAATAAGTATGTAATCGAATCTACGATAATTACTGGCTGTGCTCCAGGGGAGTTGGTTTTAATTCCCCGCATTCCACTAATTCCGTCGGACTATCCTTTTGAATTTAGAAGAGTTCAGTTTCCTGTAAAAGTTTGCTTTGCAATAACCGTTAATAAGTCACAAGAACAGGGATTAAAAGTAGTGGGAATCGATTTAAGAGGAGACTGTTTTACACACGGCCAATATAGCAAAATTGTTATAAATGTTCAAATTTATTTTTTATTTTGGATATGTTTTCCAACTTTAATAATCATATTTAATCTCAATTGTAACAAAAAATATATTTCAAAAATCATTTAATTTCAAAAAAAATTATACTTTGATTCGGAATTTAGAGTGCCAAGTTCATGCACATGCGCAGAAATCGTTTTATTTTATAGCATTGGGGTTTTAAACCAGCATTTCCTTACACTAAAAATGTGAAT
>JAOUZG010001441.1:2531296-2553861 GCA_026289955.1 Argiope argentata | reverse complement strand
AATCAGCACCACGACGTCTAAATACCATTATAAAAGCCAAAAGACATACAATTAAATATTTACACTTTCTTTCTTGCGCGATATTACAAACATTTCGTTGGTGTACTCTCAATTTTTTCAGGCAAAAATCTGCTAATGTTTATTTAAAATGCTTCTGATATTTTATAGTTTAGAGGTTTTTCGTTGATTTTTCTTTAAATTAAACCAATTGTTGTGTGTAAAAATAAAAATATGCTTGGACTTCTAGTTAATGTGTTATTTGCATTGAAAGTCGGATTTATCAAGTAAAAGTAAGGTATACTCTAAATTTTTTGAGCGACTGTATATCCTTTTGAATATTATTCTAAATACCAATTTTTTAGTCTGAATTGTTTAAATAGTATAATTTTTTTAAAAAATTTTTTTAAAGATTTATTTGTAATTTTGAAAGTTGAGTTCATGCACATGCCTAGCAGATCGCTATTCTTAGCATAGTAGTTTTAGACCAAGTTTTCATTGTATTAAAAACTAAAATTTTATGGTCGTATTAAGAATCAAAGATCTCCCACATATGCAGATGAATTCTGGCAAGGTAGATGCATCGACTGGCTGAATTCTCGCTTTTTTTTTTTTTTTTTTTGCTGGTCTTCAGTTCGAGTCTCAAAACTGTTCTATATATTTTACCACTTTTTTAAATCTTGAATATTATTCAAAAAACTAATTTTAAACTTAAATTATTTCAAAAAAATATTTCTTTAAAAATTTATAGATTTATTTGTAATTTTGAATGTCAACATTCACATGCGCTGACCATCCTTTTTTCAGCATCTGTTGTGGTTTTTAAACCAGGTTTTCATTATTTGAAAATTTTAAATTTTATTGTCGTATTAAGAATTATATATCCTATCAGACATTCAGGAAGTATGTAAATAGTAGGTAGAGAGACTGGACGAATTGTAGATTTTTGCTGGTCTTCAGTTCGAGTCTGAAAACCGCTTAATTGTTCAATATATTTTTCTGTATTTTGTACATTATTCTGAACACCAATTCTATTTTTTTTTCTGAATAATTCCAAAAAATATAATTTAAAAATAAAATATTTCGTTAAAAAATTGATTTATTTGTAATTTTGAGTTTCAAATCCATGCACATGAGCAGAAAACTGTCCTTTTCTTACCATTATGATTTTAAACCAGGTTTTCATTATTTTAAAAACTTAAAATTTTATGGTCGTATTAAGAATTAAAGATCCCTCATATACTCAGGTTATATGTGGCTTGGCGGGTTATTGATTTTTTTCTGGTCTTCAGTTTGATTCTCAAAACCGCTTAGTGACCAAAAGAAAACAAAACAAACAAATAAAAAAGTGCACCGGCTTCAGCTCAAGACAGAGTGAATCCAGATGTTGTCCAGTTTTACCAATATACTACTTATATAAAAACTATGATACACCAAGATTATGCAATTAAAATTTTAATTTTAGCAGTAACAAATCAATGGAATATATATATATATACACTTTGATACCAAACCAAAACGAAACAGTAACAGATAAAAGAGTATTTCAATACACATTTTCTCTTCTTTAACTTAAAAAATATCCAATTATTTCTGTTGAAGAATTGAGTATTTTAACTCAACCAGATTGAATTCGAATTGTGAAAAAGTTGATAATAGTTACAATTTGTTACTGGAGGTAGAAAAATTAATTCACTTAATTTAATTGGATCTAAACATTCACATATTAAACTTGGTGTGCATTAGAAGATGATGAACTACCATTTCAATGACACACAGGAGAACACTGAAATCCGCCAGTAAATTAAGATACTGATGAACGTAATTATTTTCGATTCCAATTAGTGACATCCTTGTAGGCTTTTTCATTCTCCTTGAAAGGCTCTGGTCTTAATCTCCATTAAATTTAGAAGAAACAGGTTCTGAAGTTGCAAGAATTCCATCCTGGTGACCACCGGTCACGTATTCAGCGTTTTGTCTCTGCTCACATTCCATATCGCTGCCGCCAATGTAAAAACTCCTTTTTGAGTGGGATTTCTTTTGTGTGAAGGGTAGAGACCATGATGACATCTAATATTAATCCCAATTTTTTAAATTTATTTACATTTAGATAAATACAAAGACACAGAATAAGCATGAAGCAAAAATAAGAAACAAACACAAAACTATCCCATCATCTTTCACCTCTTCAGTCGCAGACTGAGCTCTCTTCATCCTCGCTCAACTCTTCTCCATCCACGTTCCGCAAGAAGAATTGATATCAGAGGTGAGTAGGGTTGCCAAAGTTGGGGGCCCATACAGTGTGTGTTTAATCTGGCAGTTGGAGAATTGTTTGAATGATTGATACATTATCAACAGATGTAGTAGGATATGTGAGATAAAAATATGTGTTGGGCTGTTTGTGTCGAAACTGTGGTGCCAGTAGCTGAGCGAAGGTGTTGCGAAAGAGTAGCATTCATATTTCAGTGTCTGCAAGCGCTAGCTTTAAATAATGTTATTATTTTATGTTGTTATACATCTGCACCATGAACATATATTTCAGAACACAGCAGATACCCTCCTTCCCAATTTCATAACTAGATCGATTAACTATTTTCTGCGATTCTGCAAGCTTCACAATCACTAGCTGCCTTAGAACTTTCAGTTTTATACTGCAATCTAATCAGTTTTCACTTTTGTAAATTTTCTTGCCAAAAGGTTCATTGAGGTTGAAAATCAAGATCTCAAAACAGGTAAAATTCCTTTAAAATCTTAGAAAGAAAAATTATTTCTTTTTAGGGGTTTCTAAAACGATTTTAATAGGTGAAGACTTTTTAAAGCCCATAGAAATCCTCATAATTATTTGTAACAAACAAGTCAGATCACAACTTGACCAAAGCATAAACATGAAATTACAAAAATTAACATGCCACTAATTAAAAAATATATGCCATATAATCATGTTTATAGAATATTTTTATAAAAACATTCTGACAAACTAAACAGGAAGATTGATGAGATTTAACTGCACAACTTTTACTTTCAATGAATATTTTAAAATCAATATCATTAACAGAAGTATATTAATAAGAAAAATTTTGTATTTAAGGTCAAATTTCCAGTTACACTTTTATCAATATCTGATGACAGTCTATAAAAAAAGTTGATTACTTTCTTTAAAAAAAGTAATATAAAAATGATTTAAAAGTGAAAATTGTTAAAAATTTTTTTTATTAAAATGGTATAATAATATTAATATCTGTTCCCAGTACTTCGCATAAATAATAATGTTTTAAAGAATATTTAAATGTTGCTTTCTTTTGCTGCGGCTATTTTAAATTATTGAATGTAAATACTTTAAAACTTCATGAAGTATAGCATTAAACTTGCTATAAACTAAAAATTTGGTGTTATGGTTTTAAAAAATACAATAGACACTTATATGAAAAAAAGAGCCATGTTTAAAAAAAGAAAAACAAAAGATTGCTTTAAATTTATTTTCACTAAATAAATCACAAAAAAAAAGAAAGAAAGTAAAAATTAATATGCACAATTGAATGATACTTAAACATGATAACAATAACACAGAAGATTCTTGCATAACATATACTGAAGAGTATGAAACAAAATACATAAGACATAAACAATAATATAATCATAAATAATTTTCACATAGAGTAAAATATCACAATCAATGAAGATCACATTAATTTGTTCATTAGTCCATAATGAAAATACTTTGAAAATATGATGCACTCAACTTCTTGAGTTCATCTAAAAAGAAATAAAATATATGTGATTTATTTTTAATAGAAAACAAGAGAATGTAAAAAATATAAGCTTATTTTAATTCAATGATTTACAAATATGAATATAATAAACAAATATATTCTGCAATATTGATACATTTAAGATTAAAGAAAACAAAGTCTAGACTTATTATAGTAAATCACATGAAAGAAATAATAAATGCACAAAAATAAATGTAACACAATTATAATGCTTCAAGATATATTTAAGAAAGCAACTTGATACATTTATAAAAGAATAATAAAAAGTATATAAAGCATTTTTTCATACCATTGACATCAACAATGTTAGCATTTTTCTGCTGTAATATCACATACAATTCTCGTTCATCAGATAACTTTCCAATAACCCAACAATCACTGAGAGTCTTCCCAATAATTTCTCCAAAATCTTTCATTCTAAAACAAATAGAAATAATAATGCAAATGTGAGTATTTCAATTTAAAAGCAAAAAATCTGAAATTTCAATTTTTAACTCAATATTTTAAATGTATTTGGAATTCATTTTCAAATACATTAAAAGTTGTTGTCATAAAAAGACACATAGTATTAAATAACCAATAAGTAAATTACACTTTTCATTTATTTGTCTGAAAATTATTCAAGTTCATTACTGTCAATCTTTAAACTACTTTAACAGTGCTAATCTAGTTAGGCTATTCTTTTCAATTATAATAATAATAGCCTAGTTTAATTTTTAATTCCAATAAAACAACAAAAAAGTGAGCAAAATGTTTTTGAATGTCCCAATTATCTTCAAAATAATAGATAAAATAATATATAGTTTTTTTAAAAATAACACTAACAAAAGATTCATTTCCTAATTAAGTAATTAAAGCATAGTAATATTTCCAGCATAATAATGTTTAACTTTTTGAGACAAAATTATAAGACATTGAATTTATACTTTCCAAAAAGTTTCTAAAATATGTAAATGAATTACCATAATCCTATTTTACCCACACAAATCAAAATTTGTTGTTAATGTCTTTTCACATCTAAAACTGAAATTTCCTTTTAAATAGTTAAAAATTATTTATCCTTTCAAAGAATGAAAATTTCTAAGAATTTAAAACTAGATAAATATTTAAAAATATCTCATATTCTAAAATACAAAGGAAACAGACCTAAAATTAATTATAAATCATTAACTAATGGAAAACAATATATAAATAAAACAAATGAAAAACTTCATAGACTACAAAAATTGTGAATATGATGAAGTTGTAAATAGTTACAATGTTTAATAAATATCATATCTTTTCCATTTTAAAGAATGCTAAGGGCACAAAATATTGAATTTCTGCTTAATGGAATTATTTTTACCTACATTTTGAAATATATATATATATATATAAACTGTTGCTAGTTAAAATTTAATGATAATTTCAGTTATTTCAGAATCAAATTTAATATAGGAACTAAAAAATTTTAAAACTTTACACAAAAAATATTGAATTCAGGAATTACAGTAGAATTTTCTTATAAACATGATGTGTTAATTTAATACTAAAATTTAGATATAAAAGTGATTTTTTAAACTTTATATATAAGATATGTTAAAAATGAAAATCACTTTTTAAAAAAACTTACTTTGACAAATCAGTGTAAAAATCCCCCAAAAGTTTCATAATATCACTAGGAATCAGGGCATGACCAGTACTTTTCATATCAGCATGCATAGTGGTTTTCTCTGCTAAATTCATGTGGTTGAAATACATATACATGAACTTCGACTGCTGCTCTGCATTCAACCTTTGAAAAAAATGATTTTTAAAAAAAATTAATTTTTGCAGTGAGAGAAATGTCATGCATGGGCAATCTTAATATGCATATATGTTCATATTTAAGATTTTTAGGAGTATTGCATGGAAACGAAAAAAAAAATTGAAATAGCTAATTTTTTTTATAAAAAGAGTATGCTTTATAATTATTGAGAAAATGCCAAATTTTAAAAACAATTATTTAAAAAAGGCGTAATCCTATTTACTCTGAGCTATATACAACATATTACAAATTTGCATATTGATCCAAGTACTTCCAAAAATCTATTTTCAAATCAATCAATTATAATGAATTAAAAAAACAATTAATTTTGTACACTTTCATTATTCAGCTCTAATAAATGGCAGTTTTCAATTTATAAATAATTATATAATAAACTTATGTATAAACATCCCTCAAAAATCCATCAACAATATATATAAATTTATTTTAACTTAAGTAACATAAAATGACAATAAAACAATTCCAAAAATATAAATAATTTCCTTCAGAATAGAAATTACTGAAAATGGATATTCAAAAATATTAATTAAGGGAAAAAAATTGACAAATGCAAAGAATTATGCTATTTATACAAATTAAGTATCATTTCATTTTATGGTATAATGATTTTCAGTCAGGTAAACTGTCAGAGTTGATGCAACAGTAATCAAAGCTTAACTGTTTTGTGATGAGACCAGTCGATTCAAAAGTGTTGAGATGAAGTCAGTGAACTAGCTTTTCTTGCATAAGAATATCTGTATGGCTACACTCCTTACTTCATTCCGGCACATTCCTACTGTGAGCTGCTTAATATGATGCTGTGAGAATAACCCTCAACACATATGTTCTTTTCTTCATCTAATAAATATGATATCTTCAAAAATCATGCTGCCTTTTATTTAAAATCCACAAGTGAGTGAGGGAGTGTGTGTGTGTGTCATCCTCATATGAGCTATAAGTCAGAATCCTGCCCTTGGGAGCTCAGGGGTCCATACCCTCAGAAGATACTGCACTCCTCTTTAAATTATAAAATAGACAAGTCATCATCACCATTGTCAGACGAATAGGTCCTACAGTTTGCATCAGAGGAAAATGTAACAATTCTTTGGGATAAAATAAAGTCAACAGAGATTAAGCAGAAGACTGCAAAATATATGGTGGCAATGAAATGAAAAGTAATGAACTAGTTGATTATGTTGTCAAAGAAAGTAACAAGATAACTTTAGTAAAACGAATACTAGTAGCAGCAGGTTTTAATCAAATAAAAAAATGTTCAGAGTTCTATTCACACATTTGAATTTTTCAGAATGCTAATAGCATTTGCAACTAAATTTATTTTTTAAAGTTTTTTTTTTTGTTAAAACTGCATAATTATAAAGTGATATTGAAGAAACTGTTTATATGTTACATCCAACTGATTATTAAAAATTAATTGGAGATGAAAAAAATCTGTAAGTTGCAAAAGTGTATTTATGGTTTATAACATTCTGGTAAAAATGGTATATGACTATAAAAGGCAAATTAGAAAAATTTGGATTGATGCAACTGGCAATTGTGTGTTCATTAAAACTGGCGGAAAAAATATTTTTTGTATTGTTTACGTATGTATGTAGACGATTTAGCAATTTTTTCATTCGTCAATACTTCATTTATTTGTTGATAGATCATAAATTAGATCTGGAACAGAAAATGATCACCTTTGACCTAGTACCCCCAGTGGTATTACTCTTGACATGGAGGACTTTTTGACCATGACAGATTTAATGTGTGCCAGCCACAACATGTGGAGAGTCTATGATTGGTAGGGTTTTAACCTAAGGAATACAAGTCCAATGTTTTACCAACCAGGCAATCTCTGCCTATTTTCTAACACTATTTTCCTCAATCAGTTGACTGAGGTTATTGTATTCTAAACATTCTTTTTAATAATTCAAAAATCTGAATTCTTTTTTATAGAAAGTGGCAGGATTCTTTCACAAGAAGTCTTCAATAATTCCTCTTTTGTAATAGATAAAATAGCTTTTACTTTCCACATTTACCTTAATTGCTGATGAAAAGATTATTCTCTTTAATTTCACTTAAAACTAAATGTTTTTATCAGTTATGTCTGTAAGTCAGCAATGTGCATCATATTGTGTCAGCATTCTAATTAGTCAATTGACAATACCTTAGACATCTATTTAATAGATGATTGTTACTAGGTTTTATATTGACAGCATCCTGAAAATTCATAGAATTACATAGTTTTCAATTTCTATAATATTTTTTTATTGAATAAAATATATTGTTGTTAATGCTAGTTTAAATATGTTTTGATAATTCTCATGATAAAATTTCAGTGGTGAATGTACAGTAGCAAAGAGTTAAAAACAAAATTACAACCCTATAATTCTAAAATAGGAGTAAAATATATAATTTATAATAAATTTTTAAAAAATAAAATGAAATTCAAATTCATTTCAAGATTAAGAAAATTATGACAGTAAATTGTGATGCTATTTATTTTTGTGTTAAGAAGTGCATTTCAAACAGTTTTACTTACAAAGCAATTGTTTTTGAATATTGCTCTCCAACTTCAGAAGCCAAATTAGATAACTGGTTACCCAATTCTGCATCCAAACTTTTGAAAAGTTCAATTTTTAATTTGAAAGAATCTTTAAAAAAAGAAAAGAAAAAAAGAATTAAATAATCTAAGGAAAGAAACATTAATTATAAAACTTTAGACAATCACAAAAGATGTAAATAAATATTAGACAGATAAGAATTCTAATATAATGAAAGCAACTAAGAGTACTTCTTGTTTGATAAATAGCAATAGAACAATTATGGGAAAAAAATATTTAAAAATGCATTTAAAAATTATTTATTCTTTTCTTAATTATTTTATTCAAGCGATGAATATTATAAACTAGTCACTTCTAATGACCAGTTGTTATATATAGGAATATAAGATGTTTAATTTTAGATAAATCCTTTTGATATATCTTTATGCCACACTATTTTTTTTTGTTGTTGTTGTTAAGATTTATACACAAAATTTTCTCATGCAACTCAGTTCTGTAACATAGTAGGACTATTAAAAATACCTAAGTCTATTTCATCTATTTACTAAATATTGTAACATTTTTTCCCTCATCTTACAAACTATATAGATATTAAACAGAATCATTCTCTATTTTTTTAAAAAATTGCCAAAATTTTGGAATATCTTAGATAACTATTAAGTTGGTATCTTTTTTTAAAAAACTTTTTTTAAAAATACCTAAATTTTATTTTCGTACAATAATTTATTCTATTTATTCATTTGGAAATTATTATGGAGAAATGCTAAATTTCTGCTCAATTTAAAAAATTTCAAGAATTCCCCATGTTAATCATTCAATGTATATTTGTGCCTCACTTGACTGCTGTAAACCAGATGATCTTGCCTGTACAGTGCCAACATGAACATTAATCTTTCTTATCAAAGAAGTGATGCAATTATTAATTTACCACATATAATTATAATCAACTAAATGTCCTTGGTGATCAGTCATTTGGCTATCAACATATTTAAGACAATTAGCATAATGAAATAATTATTTCCCAAGCCACAATCACAGAAGCATTTTCACTAATTTTTATTTCATATGAAATTAATGCCAGCAATAGCCATGAATTTCACATCAAATCAATAATCACATTCTGTCAACCACAATCTATTTCCATGAGATATTTCAAAAACATTTCACTATATATTCACTGTAGGAGAAAAACGTTGATACAAGTAGAAGAAATTGATGTTTTGCCATTTTTTTTATTATGTATAAATGTTTACTAATTTAAAGATTATTTGCACCCACTACTCCTAATTTTAAGAGATAAAGTAACTTCAAACACAGCCCCAACCTCAATAATTCATTTCTTCAATTTTTTCCTCATTAATTTAATCATTTTGCAAGTATATCTCATCAACCAGAATACCCAATTATTATTAATATTCAGTCCTTATTTCAAATAGTACTGTCTTTTCTTTAGATAAGATGCATTTCATCAAAATTTTATCAACATTAAATTTTATCAACATAATTTTATCAACAAAATTTTATGAACCATAAATATGACTATTGAAGATGGCTAGCATTAATTAGATTAAATTGATATACCAGTCAGTTTTGATGAATTTTATCATACTATAAAAAAAAGAACAATAAAAATAAAGTTACAAAAATATATGTTGCACGATTATAATAAAGCATTATGATTGGTTAATTATACTTGAAAGTGGTAAAATTGCAAAGAAGAAATTTGGTAAAGACTTCCAATTCCAAAAGTTATTCTGACAACTAGTAATAACTTTTTAAAAGATCATGAATATTTATATGAAATGAAAATTTTCATAATCAGTTGAAAACTCAGACTAAATATTTCTCCATAGAAAGTGTATGATGAAATAGCTTGTTTATTTTTTGTCTAAGAAAAGGAGAAATCTGGAAGGGATCCATCCTAGACAAAGTCATGAACTTTCACAGGGGAAAAAAAGAGAGAGAAACTTTTGGAATTTTGTAAACAGGATTTCCTCATACAGAATATATTGTCGACTTTTCTTCTTTCATTTTTTCTAGAAAATAGAGAAAGGAGGAGAGCAGTTGACTTGTAATGACATACCTAGAGATCTTGAACTAATATAAAATAAAATTATTAAATCTAATTTACTGGCTGGGTTCATTAGTTTTCCTTAATTTATTATTAATTTTTATTTATTTATTTATTTTGTTAAAGGATATCTATAGGCAACAAAACTAAAGATATTTTTGTACAGTGTTCTCTCCAATAATAAATTTTCAGAAGATGGTTGGTTAGTTGAAAAAAATTGAAGCTACTTTTATTTCCTCATCATAACTATGTATTCAATAAAAAAAAAATGAAATCACCTTCTACTAGAAGACAAACTGTAGCATTAAGCGCTCTATAGGTGATAAGATAACAGCAAATTTTGCCATTACTTAAAAATATCTTGGGAATCTTTAGAAGACCAGATAGATCATCCATTGATTTTGGCCCAGTCATAAATCTAAAAGGAAAAGGAATATTTAAAAAGTGAAGGTATTTGAATCCCTATAAATAAATAAAAAAAAATATATAAAACACAAAAAAGTAATCAAATTTTGAAAGGATAGCTATCAAACAATTTAGAGAATTATTACACCAATCAGTATGATAATATTTGAAAAAAATTTCACTGGCAAGAAAAGTTGCTAATGAATAAAAATATTTGATAAGATTGATGCAATGTAATAATCCCAATAATATTTTTGTTTGGAAATCATCAGCAAATGCAAATCAAAAAGAGAAAAGGAAAAATATTTGGATGATTTATCTATGAAATGATTATTTGCAATTAAATACAGAAATATTTTGTTAATACATTAACACATCTAACTTATTAAAAATAAAATCACGAAAGTCTTTGGTAACAAGATGAAATACACCATAAAATTATGAGCAACATTAATGGAAATTAGTTCTATTTAATACTTGTAAAATCTTTTAGATATATTTTAATATGATTCCTTTAAAAGTGAAGTATTAAAGAATTATTTTAACTGTCTTACACTGTCTTGTAAGCGGCATCACAAGACTATTATAAAATTAATGAATGCCTAGAAAAAAAGACTTGAAAACTATAAAGATGGTTAAATGAAAATTTCAGCCAAGAAAAAGATAGCATGGAATAAAATTCTGTAAAAGGCAAGGGCTACCATGAAAAAGAAATGAAAAATGAAAAAGAAGATTCATTCTTGTATAATGTTATTTTAGAAAATTACTGCAGGAAAACTGCAAAATTCAGCTGAAAATCCTAATTAAAAATTCAAATTTCCTAGATACACATTTCTACCTTCCAAAGTATATATATGCCAAATCTGGAAGTTTTAGGACAAATGATCATGAATGCAGAGTGCCAACGCACAAACATCTATCTTTATTATTAATAGAGATTAGCAAAATCAATTGTGAACTGATATTTTAATCCTTTCTATTAACATTAAATCATCAAATTCTTGGAATTAGCAACATAGCCACTATTTTTTAAAGTCCTTGAGAAAAAAATGTCAGCATTTTATACTTTTTCTGCATACTTCTATTCTTTTCCTTCCCCCTCCTTTTTTTAAATATTTTATAGAATATATTTTAAACATTTGAGAGATAATTCTTGAATTTGCTTTGTTAAAAGCATCTTTAAGCGATATCCTAAAAATATCCTACATTGTCTTGTTCTAGAAAATCCTTAACTTGTCATGCTTAGTTTCAATAAATATTATTAGAAATTTCCAATTACTTTTACAGTGAGTTTTCAAAAGCTAGAAGAAACATTTTCAAAGGAATAAATTCAAGAATCCCTTTAATATTCTCCATTATTTTACAAACATTTACAAAAATGTGTTACAAGCGGGTGAGCGCCACGAAAACGCCCCAAAGATGGCGACCTTTGGCGAGGAGCCTCGCGCCAGCTTGATTGGTTTCACGAAAGGAATAGTCGCGCGCGTTATTTTGAGAAGTTTCGCGAGTTTCGGGGCACGCGTTTCCTCGGCTATATAAGGGATGAGTAGCCGGAGTCAGTTAGTTGCGAGTTTTCTCTCGGAAGAGAAGCGTTTCGCTAGACTAGCGGATTTTCGCTTGTTATTAGTGAGCTGTGTTTGCATTTGCTGTTAACGTTGTGTTATTGAGCTCGCTGTGATTTACTGTTGCTCTGCTATAAGATAGTTGTTTTGTTGACTGTGTTTATTATGAATAAGGCTTGTATTTACACTGTAAGTGACTGATTACTGCTGGATTGTACTTATCTGAAATTTTTACTTTATCAATTATCCTGTAAATAGCTGTAAATAAATTTGTTTGTGCTGTCCTCAAGTAAAGTCCATTCAATCCGAACCCGCTACGCTAAAAACGTAACAATAGTTAGGGGAAAAAACGGCATAATTAGAAAAAATTAACCTCGATAAAGCTAGCTATCTTCATTAATTAGTGAAGGCTCTTATCTGAAATGAAGGTATATACCTCATTAGTAATTAACTTCAATTTTAGAAGATTTATTGTAATTAACATAAAAGAATTTTGATGCACAGGAAATCTAAAATTTTTCTGATATAAAAAATATGCACAATGATATAATTTTAAAAAATGAGCAGAATTTGTGCAGTTTTAGTAGTAGATCATGAATATTTACCTTCCAAAATGGGATCCAGAGCCAAAAGGACTTGTTCTAGAAGGAGAAAAGACACCACCTTTCACCTCAGAATCAATAAAAGAAGGTATCACTTCTAGAGAGAGGTGTTGATAGAGTATCTGGGTGTCTTCTGGCTCCAAGCCACTCCTTTGAAAAGTGGGGGGGGGCATAGATTACTTACAAACAGATTTACAATGAATAAAAACATAATAGCAAATTGTAAAATACTAAATATTCCTTATACATTTTTAAATAAATATTTAATAAAAAATATGCATAAGTAGGGCATTAAGATTTTAGAATGACATTTTAATTTCATTATCTCCGGTATATAAGAAAAACAACATAAAATCCATATTAAATCTATCAAAAAAACAAAGACAGTAGACTAAATTTGCAAAACATATATATTTATAGAGTATTATTTATCTACAGTTTGAAACAATGTGCATACTCAACATATTAGATATGCTATTTGATATGTTGAGTTAAAATACTTTAGAAACCATTAATATAAATAAAGTTTATTCGTCAAATCTCAATCACATGTGTAATATTTTTAAAAAAATTCACATAACATGAAAAGTCATTTCAAAAACCCATGGTTCTCTCATTTGAAATGAAAGATATCTGAAGTTTGCAACAGCTATCATCATTCCACTTAATCAAGGTCTTAACAAATATTATGATTCAAAAAAAATCCTACTCAATCAAGATACTGAATTTCTTGAAGGAATTAATTCATATCATTATGAAAACCATTAAATACTAAAATGAATTTGCATTTTACTATAATACAGTTACATGCATTTATTGTTTGAGAAATAATGCAGTATTTGTAAAATAAAAAGTATTTCTGAGTAAAAGTTTATTGTTTTTTCACGAATTATAATAAATAACAGAAAAATGATTGATAAAGCTATTGTTCAAGCTTTTATTTACTAATTCTAAATTAATAAAGCAATATCTGAAAATTTAAAATGAAATTTTAAACTTTCATCATAACATGAACAGTATTCTTTTAATGGGTTCTTTCTCAACAGAACATGGCACATTTATTGTTCCATACCCCAGAGTTAAGTGCTCAATGTTTAGATAATGGCTCTGGTTTGGGCTAATCTAAAATACTCCGTGAAGAATTTATCTTCTTCTTTTATCAATGAGAATTGAGGATCTCAAATAAAAAAATTATTGAATTTAAAAGTCTGGACGTTTTTTAAAAAAAATATGCACTCTTATTAAATTATATATATATATATATATATATATATATATATATATATATATATATATATATATAAAGAGAGAGAGAGAGAGATTAATCCTTTAAGCTTTCTAAAAGTTATAATATTTACACAAATTTTGCTAATCTATAGATAGTTTGATTTTTAAAAAATATTTCAAGAAAAACAATATAAATATTATACAATAAACAAAACTTACCATACTAACTGATCATTGTATAGGAATACTGAATACTTGACACACCTGAAAAGTTATAAAATTTTTAATAATTTTGTGTGTAACTGTGTTAAATTTTTCTTAATTATGTATAAATAAATAAAATAAATGATAAATTAATAATTAATTTGACATATTATATAACTTTATTCATTAATTAGCTGAAATTTTGTAAGGTTTTGATATCATCAAACAACCAAATAAAAAGTTTTAAAATACACAAAAGTAAGAAACAAAGTGTCTGTTTGAATTTTATTATTAATTTAACATAGATGATGCCAAGAAATATTTAAATAAATAAATAAATAATGCCCCCCTCCACTCCATTTTAATATATATATATATATATATATATATATATATATATATATATATATATATTTAAAGCCATTTTAATGCTTCCTTTTAAAAAATTTTAACGCCTTTATAAAATAGCTAATACTTTTGGAATACGAAATCTCATGAGTGAATACTAAACATTGACACTATTTAATAAGATGAGATTAAAGAGAAAAAAAAATTTAACTAAACTTAAAATAGGGTTTTTAAGAAATGGCTTTGCAGTGGTGGGGGATCAGCTATTTAAGAAGGATTTTCAAGACACAATCTGTGCTAGAACTAACTGGAGATTTCATGTATTATTTAATCAAAAACATGTGTTCAAATTTTTATTATTCTGTTGAATCAGGAGATAAATCTACATTTGATGTAAATGCTGAAAAATGGCAGCTAAATGATATTGTCTAGCTAATTCATATTTGACAAGGAGAAAAAAGAAACTTCTAACATATCATAACATTTTTAAATCAGCATACTGTAGAAGCAATTGTTTCAAATTAATTTTGATGTAATGGATGCATATATGGAAAGACTGTAGTTAGAAAGGAAAAATATTTCAGACTTTCTATAAACTGTATTATTATGATTATAAACATTTTTATAGTATCATAATCAGAAAAAAAATCAACCTTATTCTGTTTTTATTAATTATTTTTATGAAGCTCAAAGGAAATATCTAAACTGTTTAAAGCTCATTTGAAATTCTCTACATCTAACTTTTATTGTTCTCTGGAATAAATGTGATAAACTTACAATTAATTTTTATACTTAAAAGTATTTGGATGAAAACACTGTACCGATAAATCAATCGATATTATATTAAAAAACATCGTATTCTAAGGATTTAAAAGGGGTGGAGATGAATACCTTATCTCCATACGAAAAGAAAATATTTACAAGTATTCTTCCATAATTCATCAGATAAAAAATCATATTCATGAGATAAACTTAATTTTGTTGTGACCTTTTATTTTTACTGTTAAAGACTTTATTCACATAATTGATATTATCCTTCCCTTAATTCATGGTGGTATTTAATTTCCTCTGAAAATAAGATACCATAACTGAAAAAGATAGAATTTTGCAAGATCTTCTAAAAAAACAAAGCAATAAGAAATTAATAGTATTTATCTTAATCTATAATGGGAGAAAATTTACAATTGAATTAAACCTTCATATTATTATAAATACCACTACTAAGACTTTTGAGTATAAAAAATTAGTAGGAAATTTAAACTTCTATTCAATTATTCTTAATCTTTTGCAATTCGGATATCCAAAGGTGTAAAAAAATATACTTTTGAGGATGTAATCTTAAGCAAAGATTTTAAGAACAAAAACCAAATATAATTGTAATTATTAGTATTTTTAATCATTTTCAAAATTCAATTATTGGCCAGTTTTTGAAAATTGATTGTTGAATAAAACATTATATAACATGTAAGCTAGATTATTGATTAAAATATGCAGATTTGCTTAGTTCTGAAATATCAATGGAAACACTCTTCTTTTAATTTGCAGGAAATAATTTATTAATAATAAGCAGTTTTAAGAAGACATGCACAATATTAATTATAAAAAAATCTTTATTAGGAAAAAATACAATAAAGGATAATTTAGTCATTGTGTTTTGTAAAGGAAACTTAACTTAATATAGTTATTATCTAACAATATCTTTAGAACAAATTGAATAAAAATTTATATATTACAACAAAATCAAATATATATGTATATATTACAAAGCTTTACCATAAAATCAAAACTGCAAACAATAAGTAGTAAGACAATTTTAGTTTTTAATTCTTTTAAAAAATATTAAGAGCACCCTAAAATAATTTTATGACCCAAAAGTAAATTACAAATTTTATGGCCAAATAATTTCAATGGGATCAAAGAATACTAAATAACAAAAATTACCTTTATATATATTCATAGCTATTGTTATTAATTACTTTTTTTTTTATCAATCAAGAAATGTTTAATTCAAATCATCTAAAAAATGTGTCATACTTTATAACTGGTTAGTCTGATTAGTTGAACAGTTAAAATCACTTTATCTATTTACTCCCAGCAAAGGATATAAAAGAAATCACCTCATTCTTTTTACACTAAAGACATGAATATACTTGATATGCATGCATATATACTAGAGAAATTTGTTTCTTGTAAATGATGGATATATACATATCAGCTTATTATCATTTAATTGCTTTCAAAACCCACTTTTAATCTGACAAAATTATGGATCATAGAAGAAATTTTTAAATATATATATTAATTTAAAATTAAAACAAAAAATATAAAAATGCTACTGACATATATAGATTATTCTTTACAGTTTAACATGTTTTTATAAAATAGCTTCAAAGTCAACATTATTGTTTCTGGATTTCTATTCTTATTTCAAACAAATAAAATTACATGCTAATATTTTTGTAATAAACAATATTTCTGTTATTGTATAATATTTTATTAATGTATTATATTTCTGTACAAAAAACGGTCAAATAGAATTTTAAGAAATGCAAACAAATTAATATAACAAGATTTATAGATAAATGCAATGAAATGCACTTCTTAAGCAAGTTCAACTTTTGCTTCTATATTTATGATAATATTTAAAAAATGGTTAATTCAATAGAAAAGAAAACAGCCTTCAATTCCCAATAGTTTATTAAATTAAAAATAGCCAGTTTATAATGCAGCCATCCATTATCTGCACAACCTTTTCCATTTTTTAAAAAATATGTATTGTGATTTTTCTTAAAATTGAAAAATAAATAAATAAAAGATGCCACTGATAGGAAATATACTGCCAGAGCTTCTTACAAAGCAATTTGCCTTAAAATAATTCTATAAGAAATATTTCACAATTAATTCATATTTTAAACTAAATGTTATCTCCATTTTTTTCTAAGAAACTCTTAACTCACAATACAAAACAAAATTTTTGTTCGTATCAGCAGAAAAAAAAAAAAAGAAAAAAACTAGCCAACTTTCTCATAATGATTGCCTTAACTAATTATTTTATATGTATATAAATTAGCACAAAAAAAAGATTAAAAGAAAGATACGAATAATTTTTCCAATGAGTATGTTTTAACAATGCAGCATTAATCCTTTCAAACTGAAAATCAGAACTGATATTTACCACCAAAAAATTAACACATTCTTATGAAGTAATATATTAAGGGCAAAGGCTACAAAGATTTAGAAAAATGAAGTAAAAAAAATTAGAAAGAAGAATATGTAGCTGTGATTATAAAGATGAACATAATGAATATTCATTCATATTCCCAGTAGAATCCATTTATGATTCAAAAAGCACAATTAGAGAAGATTTAAGAATTATTTGTGCATAGTAATTTTTTTTCAATAATCTCATTATTTCAATACTGAAACCAACTAATTCTAATTTAACTGTATTAAACAGTATAGCAAGAAATATAGAAATTACAGAAAAAAAAGACTAAATGATAACTGAGCTAAAAAAAATAGTTATAAAATATATTTCCCACTAAATTATATTATATTATGTTCTAAAATCTAACAAATATATTTCTATTTATGTATTATAAAGGACACAAATATATAAAATTGGCTTTATAATTCAAAACAATATTTTCCAAAAAAATATTACCTAAATTTTTCTTCAACTTGATTAATGAAACAAAGTATTTTGAGAAAGGAATAGCGTTCAAGTGGTAAAAAATGGATCCCTTGAAAAATATCCAGAAGATCAGCATCACTGGACTTTAAATTCATTAGATACTGAAGAAGGGGAAAAAATGAAATTTTTGTCAACTTTTTAAACGAAATTCTTAATATCACTAAACATTTAAGAACATCTTAAAACTTCGATAAAAATCATAGCATAGCTCCCACAAACTTAATTTAGAAAGAAAAAAAAAAATCTAGCATTAAAATAAAATTTGCAATTGCTCACAAAACTTCTTCAATCTTTTCAAGGGATCCAATTTCCATAAAATTATTAACACTTACATTATTACACTTATGACTAGAAATATGCATTAAAGATAACTAATCTTAAATTTTTGTTTCCCTCTCACAATATCATTATATGAAATATCTTGTGAGCTTTATAAGAGAAACAAGATTTATATTATTGTGAGAAACAAGATTTATAAAATGACTAAAAGAATGGCAAAAAGATTTTTAAATTTCATTTATATTTCAGTTTACACAGACATGAATCAATGTTTTCAGCAAAGCATGGAAATGAGCACAAAATTAATATACCAGAAAAAAATTTCAATTCACACTAGATGAAGTTGGTTTTAATTAAGTATGTAAAGGTAGAGTGGTTCAATAAAATGCTAAAATAGCCAAACAAGAAGGGAAAAAATACTAAAAACTATTAGAGACATTATATTCAATTTATTATAGTTAAAAACACATTTTTAACTTTAAAAGGATTAAAAATGTGATATTAAAATTTTCTTAAGTTGTGGGAACTATGTAATTTTTTAAATTCAATAAAGCTTTATCATACAACAAATATTAAAAGCTTCTAATATCAAGTTTTCAGCATAAATTAGCAATGAAATTCTAATTTCTGATAAATAATAAATGGCAACAATATTAAATGAATAATACCGCACAGAATGCAATTTTAATGAAAAATCAATTTATAGTACTAGTAAAATCTTTTAAGTAAATTATAAATTTGTTAATTGTCTTAAAAAAACCTTAATTTTAAATTCTCACACCCTTGAAACTCATATTCATATTTTAATTATAGCATTAAATAAATGAAGTTTCAATAAATTAAAGGATTTTTTAAATAAAATTTGTATCCAAATTTAGAAAATAAATAACACAAGATTTTTAAAAATTGTAACAAGTAAGGAGCAAAATATTAAGTTAAAAAGACAATTTTAGATTAACATATTGAAAATTGTCCAATCTAATATAAATGCTCGTACTTGACATAAAAAGTCATAATGGAATTGTTACTTCTTGTAAATAATAATAATAAACAGATCAAATAAGCAGACGCATCACATGCAGATCTTTTTTTTGACTCATGCAGCTTTCCATTGTTTATAACTTAAAACAGCATATACATTCATGAAAATTTTAATTGGAGCTAAAAGGAAAGATAAGACCATTGTTAAAAAAAATAGGAGAAATTTATTCATCACTAAACAGCCGTAGAAAATGTTAGACCATGATTAAGAATGAAATAAAGCTCTAAATTACATCATTTACTTTAAATATGCAGATAAATGGTAAAACAATAGTAACAGTAAATATTTAAAATATTAAACAAAGAAAGATTTAACAACTTAAGAACCTCCGAGTTATTAATTTTGTAACTTCAAAATATAACACTAATAGCAATTTACCAGTTTCAATCTCTATCAAATCAAATATATATATAGATAACATGCAAAAAAAAAAAAAAACTGTGTGCAATAGTAAAATACTATAACTAAAACTTTATATATTTCTGGAAACAAAATTAAGCTTCCAAATCAAGCAAAAGATAATGATATAAAGAATGATACATACATTTTCATAAAATTCATTTAACTTCTTCCTCAACGTAATTACATTTTCTTTCTCCTCTCCAACAATATTGCTAAAAGTTCCATGCATAAGCTGAGAAAAAAAATTAAAAAGAGCTTTTACATTATATAGTAAATTTAGCACACAGAATAAAATTGGGTAGGGGAATAAAAACAAGGATTTGAAAATATAAAATACTAATTCTAGACACATTAAGTTGCTTTAATATTTAGATAGAAAATAAACTCTTTCAATCAATTACAGTAATCTCTAATCATAAGTGAAATAGTTTATATCTTAAGTCATAACATATGCAACACAATTTTTAATTTGAGACTTCTACAATTCATATTACTAAAAATAAAAATGTATGAATTTCCTTACTGTAAACATTCTATATGATTTTAACAATAGAGATTGATAAACATGGTCTTGTATTTCGTCTGTGAAATATTCCATGTAGACTTGGCCATCTCTATTTTTTTGTTGACATGGTACATTCAAAGTCTAAAAATAAGCAGCAAAATATATTTAAATAATTAAATTAATTTTTTTTATATATTCAAGGCATATGTATATATATTCTAGTTCACCAAATAAAAGATATATTCTAACAGCAACACATAAATATAAAAATATATCAAAAATTATATAATAAAAATTATATAAAATAGTCCCCATAAAATAGTCAATTACTAATACATGAATAATACAACTGAAAAGCAAAAATTTCAACCATCTTTTTTGTATAAACCTTACTCAAATGTAAATAAATTCCTTGCCTATAAAACCCATGGCAAAATTCTTATTATATTCTTATATTATCTTTATTTTTTTACTTGATAGAAAAAAAATTAAATTGGAAGTACAAAGAAAAAGCTTTTTCATATGTAAGAAGGATATAAACTCGAGAGCTGACATCTACAGGCAATTATAAAAGTTAAATCATTATGTTAGAGCCTTTGTTCTTGGTCAGAAACCACCACATTAAATATAATTTTTAGAAAGTGATGGATTCACTGTGAAGTCATGACACAATGAAGGGTTAACCAGCAAAAAATAAATCTGTTAATGCTCAGGAATAAACAACCATTTCTTTCTTTTTTTTAAAGCATGATGCCAAGAATATGTAAATAAGAATATGTACAGAGTTAAAACAGTTTAGTTTACCTATCTTACATCAAGAAAACCTTCATATTTGCACAATATTTAAAGGATGACAATGGTAAAAATTTTATGTTTTTATAAGTTTTAAAAACTAATTTTCTGCTCAACAGTATTAAAATTTGACCATCATTGTATTCTGGCTACAAGAAAATGCAAAGACCTTTTAACATTATAGATGAATACAACTCAATATGGCTATGGTTTTAGTTCATTATGATTAGACAAATAAAAGCTTGGAAATAAAAATGGATCTTATTTTTTAAGAAAAATCTTTAAAATGACTACAAAAGCTAAAATAAATATAAACAATATTTGTAACATACACAAATTGAGGAATTTAGATGTAAACAGATTAAATGATGGCACACAAGTAAATATTTTTAAAAGGAATCTTAAGGTGTGACTTTTTAAACATTCAAACTGTCAGTGAATAGCAAACTGCTGCATTTAACCTAACTGATGTAAAACTATGACTATCTAGTCTAATTATGTTTATACATCAGAAAAATTAATAAAATTTCACAAATAGAATAACAGAAAGTTCTAACTTAAGAATAAGAAATTTTGTATTGCAAAAATCCTTTGATACCTTGATATACCTGTTTATTTGATCAAAAATAATTGGGAGAGTTCTATGCCAGTTTTGAAGTGTTAGTCACTATGCTTTAATAAAATAACTGCGAAGCATATTTAATTACTGTTACTATATCCTTAATATTAATAAATAAGTTTTATAATTGCCCAAATGGTTTTTTTAATAAGTAGTCAATTTATCTTTGCAAATAAACAAGAAGCTATGAATTCAGTGGTTTTAAATTTATATCTGAACACCATATATCTAAAAACTATCAAAAGAATTTAATTATTAAAATAAAAGAAAATATAAAAATATACTGATAACTGATAATAAATATAAATTCCTCCACTGGATAAATTATTTAGGATATTAATAATTAATAAATCATTGTTATTTTATATGCAATATTTATATTGAATAACTCACAAGATTAAAAAAAATCAATTATAATGTTTAAGTATGAACAACAAAAATAAGAAATTTGATTTGATACTTCACACAAAATATTCATGTAAGTATTATTGATATATTTTTTCTTCTCCTATAAAACATCTTATCTCTTAAGAATTTTATTATTAATTAATTATTTTTATACATCAAAGGCAACATGTTGAGTCCTGATAGATGCTTTCCATTTTCTAACATAAGATTGCTACTCAATTTTTACCAAACTGTTTCATATTGTTACGAGCGAGCAAAACGCACGCCAAAGGTGAAAACGCTGGCCGC